>OMLF01013834.1:0-13003 GCA_900302615.1 Holocentrus rufus | reverse complement strand
GTAAAAAGAGAGGACAGATTTCCATACTTTTGGAAAAACACAGTTTGCCAAATCGGAGAAAGAAGACTTGATCAATATAATAACAATAATACAAAGAATGGGAGGTGTGTGTGTGTGTGTGTGTGTGTGTGTGTGTGTGTTGTATCTTCTGCATGAATGCAAGCCCTTGCACATACATATGAATGCGACGTGTGCTTGCATGTGCACAGCCAGCTCTTTCTCTCACGTGTTTGTCATGCAAACTTTTCACCTGTGTCCCCCCCTGCTGACCACATCCCTTTAGAAATTGTGCAAATCTATGTGAGTGATTCCCACCGTAATTCCTCGGCTTATGGGAGACAGAGCGAGGAATAAAGTCAGGCAGCAATCACATAAAAAACATACATGTGCTTCTATATATAGCTCTGTCCCACAGCTATGTTCTCACACATCATATGGATTCATCAGCCGGAAATCAAATGGCTCAGATTCAAAGCTGACCTAATGGAATGAAAAACGGGCACATCACCAGAGGCCATGATCGTTCATTGTCTGGCTATTTTGTGGTAATGTATAAATCTTAAATGCAGAGTCGACTCATTGAATAATACACAGGCTCAGGCGAATCTTTTTTGTCATGTTATGGGGCCTTCAGACATGGTTTGTTGCATCATCCCTTTACAATCTGGGGGATTATTTTAGTATGTGGCCATATTTAGGTATACTGTTTTTACATAATGGAAAGCAAGACCCCAAATGGGAAAAATAGAGGCAAATAAAAGAATTGTCTTATCACAGTTGTACATATTAAAAATCATTCGGCTATAGTTAAGTTAGCAACTGATCTAAACTCTATATGTTTTGTTATCTTTAACACCATGCAGCAAGAATTAATTAATTTATACTAGAGTGGAAATATCTGCATATAGAAAATATAACCAATAAGGAGGAGTTTAAAGATTTTAGCCACGAAGGTGTGCTCCATTACAAATTTTTAGTTGTTCTTTTATCAGTGCATTGTAGGAAGTGGCTGCAGAGAAATTTTCATTTCTCTTAACAGAGTTTAATTGAGTTATTGACAAATGCACAGACCCTGTCTAGTTCAGTTTATGTACATATTTATCATTTCATTCAGCGAGAGCATGGTGGAGAGGGGGGCCGACATGAAGTTTGTGCCCCGCGGCCCCATGTTCCTATGATCCAGCCCTGCAGAAAGCAAGAACAGCACTTAAAAGCAAGTGGGAAAATAATTTAACTGTGTAAAGTAAAACTCATTAGAGATTAAGTCAATTCACAGCTAATTCAGTCCATACATTGAGTTTTTTCCCCCTTCAGATTTCAAAACAAATTAAGTTTCCTCTGTTCAGGCTATCAGGCACTGATGTACTTGGAGGCTTTAACGTCATTTTATGAATTGCAGTTTGAATGACATGTTGAATTTAATTTGTATGTTTATTGCATCCCTTGGTGTGCATCTGCCAAAAGCTAATCAGCCTGTATTAGTAATGTGGCTTGTGACTGCGAGCGTAGCAAGAAGAGCAGCTCTGTGACAGATAGTATTTGTATTTGTGTGTGTGTGTGTGTGTGTGTGTTTGTGTGTGTGTGTGTGTGTGTGTGGGAGGAGGGAGGGCACCACAGTGACTTGTCTGGCGAGCTCTTTCCTCGGTCTGTACTGTCAGTCTCTTTCTTTGTGACATCAATTTGTTGGTGATTTGTGAAAGGTGTCATGGTGGCACTATGTTCTTGTGTGTGTATAGATGTGTGTGTGTGTGTGTGTGCAGCGACATATATGACAAAATCGATGTGTAACAACTTGACTCCTCTGTCTGCTTTTATGAAATACTGGAGGTTAAGTGGTTGGAGGATGTTGAAGTCACAAAGGTTGTCACACATTCTCTCTCTCTCTCACACACACACACACACACACACACACACAACTGAAGATAAAGATGCATCCACATAAAAGCATATGCACTCATACATACACAAACGCTCATGCAAGCACATTTGTGCTGAGGCATCGTGCTGTGTAAACAGGTGCTGGGGGAGTATATGACTCTATAAATATGCCAGTGTGTTTTCTTCTCCCTGCGCAGCGTGATTTGCATTTTCAGAGACACACTCATTTGCAAGTTACTCTTCACCAACATTCAACAGATCTGATGAACAAGGAGAGCAAATGAACAGCTTTATGTCGTGAAAGAGATTTCTTGTCCCGTTTCTTTCCAAGCCATTGACAAGTAAAATATCATTCATTCTTTTTCCAATCTATTTTTAGGATAACCGAATCAAGGCAGCCTGTTTTTGGATGGAGTCCCGTGTTTGTTTCATTGATGCACGCTGCCGCCTTGTCGATCGAAATTTATTGCTATGGTGACACCTACTGATTTGAAAAGAGAACTGCATTCTCCTTGTCTCCATTGGGTCTCCTCTCTCTCTCTCTCTCTCTCTCTCTCTCATTTGCTGGGTGTTATCACAAGTGTTGTCACAACTTTGCTCACCGACATCCCCAAAGCTGTTGCATGGCCAGTTATTTGATCTTAAAACAATAATAATTACTGTGGGCCGCTGATGCCTCTTGGTGCATGTTGTAGTGGGAGAATGGGACTTGTACATTTTGGCCGGAGGGTGGCACCCAAGGAAATGTCATGAGGTCACCAGGGTTCATCCTCTGGGTAGCATGAACGTGCTTTCCAAATTTCATGGTAATCCACCTGATAGATTTTGAGATATCGAATTTGTTATTTTGGCTCAAGGAAGGTGCTGGAGGAAAGGTAATGGTGACACCATGATCAAGAGGAATCTTCCTTTGGGGAGTATGAATGAACGCACCGAATATGATAATAGCAATCTGCTAAAAAGGTCATGATGTCACCGAAATTAACAAGGTTAATTTTTTGGGGAGCATGAATGTTCTCACAGAATGTCATGGCCAGCTGTCCAATAGATTGTGAGGTATCCAATTTGTCATTTTGGCTTCTAATGCCAGGGTGGCATTAGAGGAAAAATGATGGTGACACCAAAATTGATAGGGTTCATTCCCTGGAAAGCATCAATATGCTCCATCGTCCATACAGGACACTGCCTGGCCGGTGTTTAGGGTTGACTTGATATATCAATATACTCATCCAATTGTAGCACATTATTCAGTGAGTTTGTCACTTAGGTCTATTTACACCAGATACTGTTTTCAACATTATCCAATTTTCTATAAAAAGGAAAACAAATAGTGCAGACAGGAAAAAGGTTCTGGCAAGGTCTGATCCTGTGCTAGTGGGGTGCTAGTCTTTTCAGAGGTAGCTCATCTCATCCATCACACCAATCCTGGACACAGCCACTCTGCGTGCTGTTTGAGAAAAAACAAAAAAATAAACACTGCTCTCTTAACCTCCTTCCCAACTGCCACTTTGATTCTGTCAATGTTTAGCTGAGAGCCCATTGGCTTTAAATTAGCAGCATTACATTAGCATTAAGAGACCATTTGTGACGTCAAAGAGACAGTCTAAGTGATATAAATGGCCGGTCACTGGCCCCTTAAGAAACCTTTCAGTTTTAATTTTGTAACAGGAAAGTGATGCATTTAACCAGCTGAGAACCTTGAAATACAGCGTAGATCCCCTCTTGTTTACAGCTTCATTAGTGTCTGAGTGTGTCAGTGTTTTCTTTGTAAATGCCGTCGAATAAGTAAATTCTGATTATTTGCAAACTGACTTCTTCATGAATACAATGAGAAGCATCATTTCTTTAGCTAACCATTACCATGACAAATTGCCCAATCTGTATGTGTAAGTGTGTGTATATCAATCAGAGCCTGATTCTGCTTTCACTGCAATCTCAGTATTACACATTAGGCAATTACATGTAATGCATCACTGACAGATGCAGAGATTCAGGCAGAGAAATAAAGAGGGTTCGCTCTAAAATGTTGTATATTTATCCCCTAAAAAAATGCCTATTACTTTAAACACAACCACTGAGTGTTGTAAAGCAGCCTTGTTTTCATGCCAACAATAATTTTTAGACAGGCTGTTTTTGACCAAGTATATATGGAGTCTAAAGAATAGACAAAACTTTTTTCTTTCAAACAGCAGATATTACATCTAAAGTTTTTAGAAACTGGAGAGAGGCACTTTGGACATTTGACCAAACAGTGAAGTCTGGGAAAATGGAAAACTGATGCTGCATTGATCCTCGTGTCCTGCCAGGGCTATTGATTTGTGGTTAATTCTTCTTGGTAAAGGCCTGGATTGTTTTAAACCAGCTGACTCCAGGATGTAAGGAAAAATCAATGACTCTTCTTGGAATTTTGCATGTTACAACAAAATGTATCTTACATCTAGCAGTTTGTTCATGTGTAGAAAACCATTTTGAAGTAATAATAATCTCTTATTATTATTTAAAGAGGTGGCACAGTTTCACTTCAGTAATGTACTATTGACTCTAACTTACAGTTTGGGAAATATTTGGCATGCAGCAGAATACACAAGACAAATACAAAAACAAAATGACAACAATAGCTGGAAAATGTGCTATTCATAGGGTTTGTTTGGTGTGTGTCTGTGTGTGTGTGTGTGTGTGTGTGTGTGAGAGAGAGGGGAGCAGATAGTTTCCAAAGATGTTTCCCAGAACTAAGTGGAACAGAAAAAAGCCCACATTTGAGTGTGTGTGTGTGCGCGTGCGTGCATGTCTGTCTGTTTGCACGTGCGTGTGTGTGTGTGCGTCTGTGTGTGCGTCTGTGTGTGTCCAGTGTAAACTTTTGAAGCTTCATCCGTCCCCCTCTTCCATTAGTCGCTCTGGGCTGTTCCTCTACATCTGCTACTGTCTGACTCTCGAGGGATATGTCTAAAGACCGCACACACACACACACACACACACACACACATGCACGTTTAACCCAACAACAGGATTCTTTTGCGTCATACTCATGTCCTCCTCTCTGCATGGGAACTCACAGGGGGTTTCTCTGTGTTTCTGCAAGGCACCGCTCAAGGCTTCATTAGATTCTGTAAACAAGACTGGAAGAGAACAAATCAGCAGCAGCAGTTGGTGCTGCGCTTTCTGAAAGAGGGAGAAGAAGAAGAAATCATGATAAAAGACAGATAACGTCTTGTTCTCATGCGGCGTTTTCTCAGCTGCCACGTCTATATTTACAGTCCTGCGGAAAGCAGCTGTTGAACACTCAGAAAGTGGACGCTCTGTAAAAGGTGTCCAGACATTTTTTTTTCAGCTTTTCAGAATAAAACAGTGAGCGATGTCAACTGCTTTTATCAGCCCACCAATGAGATGAGAAGGTCAGATACAGAGCTCTGTCACAGTGTGTCAGATGGCAGCGCTTTTTTTCTCTGAGAAAAAAAAAAAGCATCATGTGTGAACACAGCCTGAGAATGAATGATGCAACATACATTACTGCATATATGAAACAGAAGAAGGCTGCCAAGGAAGATTGCTGCACACTCATAGCCTTGATGCGAAAATATATTTCTATGCGTTTTATGTTGTTTATCTTTTCACAAGTTTCTATTAGCACCTCTCCCAACCTTGTGTGCATTTCCTTTGTTTGTTTTGCATAATTCACTGTTTTTCCAGTTGAAATCGATCAGTGTTGTTGCAGCAGTGGAGCGTTGTAAGGGTAATGGTTCTCTTGAGAATCCATTTGTTTAATGGTTGAATTGTTTTATGTATTTTGAAAAGGGGAAAAAAAAAAAGTTGTGAGGAGCTTGCTCCCAGCTTACGTCATGGATGTTGTCTCCTCCTCTGGGACTGCTGAGTCATCTGACAAATGATCGATAGACTGTCTGGTAACTAGATGGGAGTTTGATCACTGGGACAGCCGATGTTCCCATATACAACCCTGTGTCATGCTGAGGTGTTGCACAAGACACCGGACCCCATGTTGATGTGGGTAAGAGCTACAGCTAAATGCCTAAAATGGAAATCTAAAAGATGGCAATGTAACAGGCGAAAAAAATCAAGCACATGTAATATTTCAAGTATTAAGATCCATTTCTGATGCAGATTATAGGTCTAAGATGCAGAAACTTCTAGACTCCTGTCAAGTCATGTCTGACCAGTTGATTTGGTGAAGTGAAACTGTTCCCTGAGTCACAGTAAAAGCATAACATGACTGGTACAGCAGCAGTCCCCCTGTGCACGCACACACACACACACACACACACACACACACACACAGAGCAGGAGTCTCCTAAACACAATAAACTAACTCTTAAGCACGCTCTCTAAGCAGTGTAAAGTGGTGTGCAGAGAGCTGTGTGGTACAAATGCTTCTTGTTACAGCACATGAATTAATAAACAATGTGCCATCATGATAGTCCAAACATTTATTTTTTTGCAGTTGAGATGGTCAGCACTCATAATATCAGGGAACAAAGTGAAACACAGATCCATAATCTAATCTAAAAAATAATAATTTACTATATAAATAAAGCAACACGTCTGGCAGTGTTGTGCACCAGAGGTGTGTAAAGAGTTAAACGCTCTCTACTGTCTACCATTGGCTGCGGCAAAATCCTTCTGCTTGTGCATGACTTCTCTCCCTGAAATAGCTAAAGAATAATGTCACATTCATAAAAGAGTTCTTGGAAAGTGTCGCTTTGATTTATTAACCAACTGTTTACTTCCTAATTTATTCCCCGCTGTCTCCTATTGGCCAAATAAAGTCGAGTCAATTTTCCTTACAAGGTGCCAACAAAGGAGGCTCATTGTGATGTTTATAGAACAACACAGGAGAGAGAGGGGGAGAGGGAGAGGGAGGAAGAGAGCTTTTTTTCCCATGATGCCATATCGCAAACTGCCACTAGAGGAGGTAGGAGACAAGCACATGGTTCATGAACGCAGAAGGGCTTGGTCACATAATCACAGTGTATGTACAGTATATGTAACATGCACGTAGAACCTCAAACTTGATATGTTTGAGGGAAACTTATCGAGTCGCTATCAAAGAAAAAATATATACACAATAGACCAACATTGACGAAAGACTCAACAAACAAGTCTGACTTTACTGAATCCAGCACCACTGTAATCCAACACCGCTCCAGTCAGTAGCACTAACTTGACATTTCACAAGAGACTCAGAGCCGCTCCTGCCAATCTGCACTTCATTAGGCTGATTGCTCGTCCGTGTTAGCAGCGGAGGGCCTGCCTGTTTCCCGGCCTGCTTGCCTGGCCTCTCCGCCTTGTTCTGATTAAAGGGGAACCTCATAAATACACCGCTGCCTATAAATGATTTCCTCATTACATCAAAGTCACACGGAAGTTGTAAGCTGCTCCTATAATTGCAACAAAGCCCAGGCACCTTTAGCAGCCCCACACACCCCGCCTCGCCTGGTAGCACTTCTCGGGAACATAATAACAGCAGTGTGACACAAACACAGGCTATTACAGGGCTGGACACCCAGACCTGGAAGGGATTCAGGCTGATGTAAAAGGAAGTCAGCAGTAGTCGTTAACATCAAGGTTAATGAGGCAACAAGAAAATGTGAGGATAGGAGTGCTCACACCTAACGAATATGCGTGAGCTTTTCTCTAACAGCATAAGCTGCATGTAAATAAGTAGAGTACTGCAACTTTGTGGTAACAATAGATAGTATTTATATGAGAGTTGTGCTAATCGTCACTTCTCCCACAAAGAAAACACAGGCAGATTTTGGGGATCTTGCCTGAATCTTGTCAGCAGGCTGGATTTGATTTGAGCTAAGCCTCACCAAGTGTTGCAACTATTTACTGTTAAAATTAAGAACAACAAAGGTTGGCTTTTGGATAATGAGGTGAAAAAATGACAATGGTTCCACTTAGCTTTGTTTATTCCCAATTATAAACCCACTCACTCCTCTAAATTACAGCGATATAATCCTGTTGCTCCAGTTCTCACGCTACTGTCTTAAAAGCAAGTGAAACTTGGATGACTCAATATTGGTTGTCTTTTCTGTAAATAGAGAGGTAATGATTACCAGAGAGAAAGCACACTATATTTCTGTATAAACAAAGCATCATTTCCTCGCTGAAAGTATCTTAGTAAAAAACTCCAACCAATGCGGTTTACGACAGCTCAGTAATAACAGGAACTATCTGTGAAGTTGGATAATTTATAGGCATCATTTATGGTTTGTCAAACACTGCCTTGAACTGACCACCATCTTATGGGAAACACAGGCCGGGATGCACGCAAGCATGCACAGAAACACACATGCGTGCGGGGACACACACACACAAGCACACGCACGCACATACACGCACATACACGCACATACACACACATACTTCACAGCTGTTTCTGCACAGGTTTGAGCTAGAGATATAACAGTTTCAGTGGTAAATTATTTAAAATATTACTTATGAACTAGCACATTTATTATTATGTTATTGATATGCCAATAAAACAAAAAAAAATTGAAAGACTTTTATTTTTGGTTCATTTGAATGACATACATCAGTGGAAAAAATTATATATTTATTTTTTTATATATATATCTTCATTTATAACTGCATAGTGTAATGTAGGCCCTTCCAAAGGGACTTTCAGGAAGAAAGACAGTATAAATACCTATTTTGGTCAGAACATTTGTGCCATATTCTAACAATATCTCATAAATACAAAACATGAAACATTCATACATTTCCAGCATTCAGTTTCAAAGAGAATATAATAAATATGCCTACATGCCTAAAAATGCCTGATAAGAAAATGTGGGAGCAATCAAAATGTTTTTATTGCTATGAGAAAATTGAAGATAAGAGCTTATACTGCAATAGCATAGGTTTCCACTTAATTTTCACTGTTGTGAATACACTGTAATGTAAGGCGTACAGCAAAAGACTATACGAACCTTGCATTTGTTTACAATTTGAAAAGGAATTTATTCTTGGGAAAACACTTGTAGGCAGAGATTTAATGATGTGATTCATACTAAATTGAATGATATGTATTATTCGGCCTGAGTTGATCCATGCAAGCGTACAAAGTGTCTCAGTTAAGGCCTTTTTCAGAGTGAGGCACTGTATCTGATGAAGAGAAAGGCTAAAGTGAATGGCTGTAGTCTGTAGCATTGTGCCCAGTGCAAGTCCTTGCCCAGTCCAATTATTGCAGAAGTAAACAATCAGAGAGTATAAACAGCTGAACAGTAGAAAACGCCCCTCCTCAAAGACACAAGTCATGTAAACAGACGGTCCGGGGAGGCTGAGAGGGGACATAGAAAAGTTTGATATCCTCGTTCTGAGGGAAAAAATAGTTTTGTATATGTCTTCAAATATATCAACTATGCGAGGAGAGCCGGAATTGATTTCCCAGGCACTTAGTGTCCCCAAAATCAGAAATGTTTATTTCCTCCATGTCTGTTTTTGGGACTACTCGGACACGTGTTCAACCAGCCGAGTCAGTGGTATTTCCATTATGACAAGTGGTACATGCTGTAGCCCAGAGGAGCAGCGTACAGTCCCAAAGGAGAGAGGGGCAGTATGGGTCTGTGGTGGTGATAGGCAGAGTACGACTGTCCGTACAGTGACATGGCACCCAGGGACAGCGGTAACGTAAAGCCAGGGTGCAAGGCTCCAGCAGCGGCGGCCGCCACCGCCGCTGTCTTGGCATCAGCAGCCATTTTGAGTTTCTCCAGCTCGGCCTCCTGGAGCCTCTTGGCCTTTGCCCGGCGGTTCTGGAACCAGATCTTCACCTGGGTCTCTGTCAGGGTCAGGGAGGAGGAGAACTCGGCCCGCTCAGCGATGGACAGGTACTGCTTCTGCCTGAACTTTCTCTCCAGCGCCAGCAGCTGGGACGTGGTGAAGGGCGTGCGGGGCTTTCGGTTGGTCTTGTGTTTTCTCAGCGGGCAGTTGGGGCTCACCTGACCTGGAAGAAAAAAGAGGGGGGAAAGACATAAATAATATAAGACTTCAGGATGCACTTCATTAGAAAAAGAAAAGTTTATTAATCTATTATGTTTACAGTAATGAAGATAGATACAGGATTGCAATCATAATCTGAAGTGTTTGTGGTATTCTCCAAGATAAAGCATGTAACCTACTGTGTTTCTTTTGTTTGTTTGCTTTTTAACAAATACATACCAAACAGCTAATACCCCGTTAATCACTTAAAACAATGTTTTCATAATACACGACTTACACTTTATTCATTTTCCTGAATTTAACTGATATTTTGTGCTGTATTTTGAGTACCAGTATGTACAAGCAGCAATGGACAGGCAAATCCCCACGTGACATTTAAAACTCAGTGTGGAACACGTTTTCAACAAGCCACACCGACGTATCAATCATAATAAAAGTATTATGAATCTCTGATCAATAAATTTGAGTTAATATTCTAAATATCTAAGTTTGCTCCAACTCCGGCGCTCATTTAAAATAACACAAGAACATATCGCAAAGGCACATTTTAAAATGTAGCCTACGGAGAGCTGCAGTAAAGCGCTTTAGTTTAAAAGTCGCTGTATATATAATGAAATGTAGCCCACGGAGAACTGCAGTAAAGCGATTTAGTTTAAAAATGACAGTATAATGAAAGGTTTGGCCTGTGGATAGTCATATTCTGATCCAATCTCCCCAACTTTGTATCTCTCCAATCTCTCCAACAGCGTAACAAGTTTAACTTTGGCTCTGCTGCACTATCTTTACAGAGGAAGAAAAGTGAAAATAGGATAAATTATCTCCTCAAGAATCCAAAACATTTTCAAATCCCAGAGTTTCACCCTGTGGCAGACACTTACGAGGCTGTGTGGAAAACGCTCTGCTCGTGACCCAGGGCGCGCAGTCCTCTGACTCTGATGCCTCGGACTTTACCGGCGACGTAGGCACAGCCTGCCGGCTTCCCCCGGGAGGACTGCACGTCTCCCGGCACAGATACGGAGAGCCTAGGCCCGATGGGTACATCACCGCGGATCCACTTTCAGTTTTCCCGCAGGTGAATGCAGCCCTGTTGCTGTCCGTCTTCCTCCCGGACATGAGCGCCTCCACGCTGAACGGGTGTCGCGTCACCGGAGACTTCTTCTCCTCCATCGTCCTCTCCGCCAAGTCCGCACGGTTACTGTCCTCCTCGGATGATGAACTGCTCCCCAAGTCCTTAAAGGTCTCATCCGAAGCCATTTCTCCCCAGGGCCTCCTCCGAAAAAAAAATAAACAGGTCAGTTCAGCGGACAGTTGAGGGCCAGCCAGGTGACACTCCAGCAAGCGCAATGTTATGGAGCTGTCAAGTGAGTCTGGGAGTTTGTAGAGGCATCGCGCTGACACGACTCAACTTTGGCCAATCACCGCCGCCCAAATTTTCTAGGAGAGAACAGATGCTGCCTTCATGTGCTGTGGGAAATATCTTAATTTCGAGTAGCGCGCACACTAACGTTATAAAAGGTGGTAATTTGGAGTGGAGAAGAGGAGCTTTTGTGAAGTGATGTTTAGAGCACAGACGACGTGTCAGTAATTAATGGTAAGTACAGTAACTTTAGCCATGGCACATTAATTAAATTATCAGTTAGGCCTAGCCAAGCATTTCCCCCCTTCATTTTGTCATTGAAACACAAAAGCGTGTTATATGGCACTTGAAACTAAAAACTTGTTTTTTTGCAGGGTCATTTTTAAATATTTTCGACCAAAGGCACTCGAATATGACAAGTTGTTTTTGAAGCGCTTTTTGGAGCTTAGGGGGAGCACTTGAATGCAGCAAGAGTCAGCTAAGAGCACTCATGGGGCCCGAGGGCCGGTAAGTGAGACCCAAGCTAAACCATAATTAGTTAAATTTTGCGATTATTTCACTCATTTAAGGTCAGGGTAGTGAGAGAATGATACAAGTTTCACTTTCTGGTAATATCTTTCTGCCAACAGTATAAAGTTTTTCCGTCATGATATCTAGCAACAAAAATCTTACTATATAGACAGCCTTCAAATAAAATTTTATTAAATAAGGTGTGTAGTCTGAATCTAATAGGACTTCATCAGAAAAACTTTTGGGGACTCTTGAGGTACATTACAAAGGTTGCCCTATCCTTGCTTCTTTGGTTTCTTAGAACAAATACGCACAACGGAAATAGGCCACAGAAATAATAGCTGCGCCACAGAATTATTACATGTTGACAGCTTTAGTAATGGTTTAGCTCACACTCTAACCTCATGAGACTGTGTTTGTAAACATGGGCCCCATGCAGTTAATTATGGAGAATTATAACTGGGATGATACACAGATCATCCCTCCTCCCTCTTTCAGGATTTCATTTTTACGGTTCAATTTATAATCTGCTCATTAGTAAATATCAGGGTTTATTTGATCATCTAAACGTGGCCATATCCATGTATGCTCTGGAATAGTTTTGCAAATGTAGAATCTATTTTTTGGACATTGGTAACTCATTGTCATTCAAAATGTAGGTGCATTATATTATTGTTTACTATTGTTTACCAGAGGGTGTCACAGTCAAATTACAGAGTAAATTACATTACAAAATTACAGATTTGCCCTTTAAAATTGTAGTTTTGGTCCATTTGGAGTTGGAGACAGTACGGCACATAGAACTGGAAGAAATAAAATCTCTATGCTTTTCAAATCTTTAGTCAACTCATTCATATTCTTGCCCTGTGATTCAAACCCAGTTTTCTACAGGCATTAGGAGTGAATTAAGTCATTGTTTAAATCGTTATTTTCTTCCGGACAATTTCACATTATGTCAGATCAAAGTGCCTGACTCCTGATTGATGACTTGTGAAGCAGAAACACTCCTTTGATAATTCTGTAAAAATTTTAAGCTGAAGGGAAACTCACTTATCTTAGTATTTTTCCCATAGCAATAAAATCACGGTATTTAAGTAATTTCTCCCCCATCTTCTAATTGCTCATATACAACAAGGGCCTTGACTAATTGGAACTGTTAGCCTGTCATTGAATGATAATTCATCTCTGTTTCACATCACAAGGTTTCATTTCACATTCATAATGTGCTATAACTGTGTGTGTGTGTGTGTGTCCGTGTGCATGCCTGCATGTGCATGCACGCGTACCTGCACACATGCATTT
>OMLF01013832.1:0-12308 GCA_900302615.1 Holocentrus rufus | reverse complement strand
ACAGCTCCTGAAGGGACGACACCTTCTGCTGGGAGTCCAACAGCTCACGCTTGATTTGCTGCAGGTTAAAGAACACAAAGGGGTCAACCAGATGTGTTCACCAGTCTTTGTCATAGTGTTATGGCTTCACAGGGTCCCAACATGTTTCATTTATTTTATTCATCTATTTTATTTATTTGATTTTTTAAGATTAAGCAATCATGAGATTCCTTGGGTGGAGAAGTAATAAAAAGATGAGAGCAAAACCATCAACTGTGATAACAACAATCATTCCTATACTTCATTTTGCCAGAATGACTTTGCTCCCTGAAAATAATTTTGGGATTCAAGGAGTTAAAATTATCCATTTATTTACTGGTGATTAATATGAAGGCTAAAAGACTGTAAATTAATAAAACACATCAACAATCAGTCCATTGTACCCAAACCCAGTACTGGAGAGACGTACTGTGAGTGTCCTGTGGTGAGCTCGTAATGTTTCACGATCCAGGTCTGGAGGGATGGGCACCACTTCGTTCCTTCTGCGGTCGATGTTCTCCAGCCACAGCAGCAGCCCGTGGCTCATCTCATGGAACTCCTGTGGACAAACACAGCGGGGTAAATGTTTAAGTTTTGTTGGTTGGCTTGTTTTACAAGAAGAATGGACTGTCTGCATTTTTAGTTTTCATATAGAGGCAGCAGGAAGTCTGAGAAACACAGTATATGAGAGACAAAAGAGAACATTGTGGCAGGACGCAGCCCCAGGCCGGCAGCACATGTGATGTTTACCACTTAGAGAAAGAACTCACTTTAATGAAATATGCAAACAAGCCGCACATATGTGCATTAATAATATCCATTCATATGTGTAAAAAAGAGACATTTAAGTGTGTATGTATTCATGTTTATAATGTTTGTCTGCATATAGGCTGAGAGGTAAAGTGGAAATCTATAATTCATTAATATTTCTGCTGAGGTTGTCTTTCTGCAAGATATGTGAAAAATTTAAATGATGAAGCAGAGGTGTAGATGGAGAACAGATGGAGTTTTAAACCTCGAGGCATCCAGTGTGCAAAAGTAGGGAGGCGTTCCTAGCATTCTGTACACTATCCATGAGTTTGTGTGTGTCTCTTCTGTTACCTGGCACTGCATCAGCGCCCTCTGTAGCTCCTCTCTCCAGTCCTCCAGTGAGGCACCCAGCCGATCCCAGCGAGAGTTCATCTCCTTCAGCCCGTCCCTCAGCTCCCACGCCTCCTCGGAGTCAGGCTCTGATTGGAGGAAATCGGCACTGCTCAGGTTGATGGACAGGACCTCGGACTTGTGGGCGTCCATGCTCTTCTGCAGCTCCTGGGGGAGAAGAGTCAGCAAAGAAGTATTCATGACAGTGTCTACAAACGTGGGGCAGGAGATTGTTTCTGATGGCAATCTTACAGCGGGCATGCCTGTGTTGATAAAAACTCTTTAATGTGCTTTGTGTTTGCTGCTCGCGTATCTTAAAAGTGGTTCTGATTATGATTGTGCTTGATTGTGCATGTTCCTTTGCAGTAGACCTGTACTGCCAAGATGCAATGAATATTATACCACTGACACATAAACCTTGCAAGACGCAATGGTGCTACTAGTTAGCGGTAGCTGTAAATAAACCGGGTGCTGACAGATAGAGTGCAGCAGGCGAGTCAAAGAAGATGTAGGTTAGTAGAGCCCTTCAGGTTGCAGAACGGTTTATTTATAGATCACCTCATATCTTGTGTTCTGCATGCCATGGCAGCTGATGGCCTGGTGGTGTGTGTGTGTGTGTGTGTGAGGTGTGTATATGTTTGTGGGAGGTAGCAGGGACAAACTCGTGAGCGGACTGCACGTGTGGTAGGTCACTGGTATCAAATTACTGTGGACAAACTGTATGGATGGCTCCAGAGGGTAAATTCACAGAGAAAGACAGATTTGCAGAAAATGCACACATGTCCATATACAAACTAAATTACTGGAATTACAATATTGGTGACTGCTATTTATAAATTGCAAGAACCTATGAATTATCATCAGGAAAGGTGCTTGAAACAAGATATTCTGCTGCTCTGATGAGTTCTGCTCTCCAAATAAAGCTGCATGTTGTAGAAAACATCTCATTCTGTTTTCTTCTTTTGCTGTTTAAGTTGCACAATATAGTGCACAGACAGACACACATATACACATAAACACATGCACATGAACGCACCTTGAGCCTCTTGATTCTCTGCTGGATGGTGTGTATGTCCGTGCTGAGGTCTAGTCCTCGAAGCTGGGTGAGCTCAGCTTCAGACTGACCCAGCCAGGCCCTCATGGTCTGCAGGTCTGAGATCAGCTGCTGCCACTGCTGCAGGTTCTGCTTGTGCCGGTGCTTCTCACTCAGGGACTGAGCCTGGATCAGCTCCCAGCGCTCAATCACACCTGAAGGAAAACAGTCAGCTGATTCACTTCAAGCAGCTGATATGTAATGTGTGACGTGCGAAATGATATTTATGAGTGTGTGTGTGTGTGTGTGTGTGTGAATGAGACTGACCTGCGCTCTGAGTGTCTGTGCTGATGGGGTTGGTGAGTCCAGGCATGTCTTCCTCCTCCTCAGTCAGCTCTCCCTCTGCTCTCTTCACTGCATCTATGCTGCCCCGACACTCGCCCATCAGCCGCATCTGGAATAAGATTATCATTTTAATGGATTTTGATTCAGCACTTTTCAAAAATGTGTGTCAATGTGTAACAACACCACAAGAGAAAAATATGGCAATGGCAAAAAACATTGCGTCACTGCGTCAGAATGGTGAATATAGGAAATGTCTAGGAGAGTGGACTCACATAGCCCATGTAAGTGGAGTCCAGTTCAGGGCTGGAGGTGTTGGCTGTAGCCTCCCTCTGCTGGAGCCGGTAGCGTCCAGAATCCAGAGCCTGGTCCAGCTGTCTCAGGTGGGCCTCCAGCTGGCCTGGCTCACCTGGAAAGAGGTCACAGGATCGTCAAGATATTAGGAGAAAGATCGCAGCAAACAAAAAGGAAGGTTTTGTGCTAGTTTTTCTTTGACATGCTGTTGGAACAGACTGGGTGGCAAAAGAAGACATGCATTAGTGGGATGTGCAAAATGACGGCATGCCATAGTGGAAAACAGAGGGATCATGTTCAGCATATTAAATAGATGTTGAATGAATGATAAAAAAAACAACAACACAATAATAGCATCCAAACAAGAATAAAAATGTGATGGTTGAGATTAGAAATGAATTGGTCTTCTGCATGCAATGGTGTCATCTTTGCATGCTATTATGCAGGTGATGCTTGCCTGATGGTCGGACATGCAGCTGAAGTGATGCTTACTACTGTGGAGCTAAAATGATGTTAAGAAACAAGTGCATTTTAGTTTTAGCTGGTTGCGTGCCATGCCAACTCATGCTATGGGTTTCTTTAGCATGCCACAGTCAGCAGTAGTAGCAGGGGGGCGCTGTTGCCTACCAGAGGACGATCTCAGTGTGCTCTCTGTCAGTTTTATATAGGCCTCTGGGCTCTCTGGGATAACTACATCTAGAAAGAGAGACATACAGCACACTGCTTATTATAATGGGTTTGACTGCATGTGATATCTGATCTGTTGCTGATGTTGATGGTCATTCAGCATTTATTCGATCAGGATGGCACTGATGTTCCTGCTCCAGGTGTTTATTTTGTGTACGGTCCTTTTGTCATCTTTGCCTGCCTGTTCTCAGCACCACTTTGAGCCGGACTGTCTGGCTGAGTGTCCCAACCCAAAGTGTCTTCCAAACTTCCAAAGTTTTTTCCTTTCATTCCATTTATTGTTTCGAAATGTGGGCATAATCGAGCTTTTTAATACCCTAATACTTCTAGTGGCAGAGTGTGGCAAAGACGTTTTGAATAAGATGTGATTTTCCAAGAGGACATCTATGAAAGTACAGAAATAGTGAAAAGTACAGAGATTATTTCTTTTCCACTATGTTTTGCATTGTCTTGCATGTAAAATCTTGCATGTAAAATCATCCCAAAAAATGACAAATGGGACAAAATAACACATTTTCAACATGCTCAATTTGCTCTCATCTCATCAAAAACACCTAACAGTTGCCATTTCCACAAGCAATCAGTCTTTCTAATGCACTGTGATGTTGTAATGCTGACTGACATACAGTCAGTGAGTGCAGACCAACCTGACAGAACTGCAGCAGCCGTCCTGAGATACTCATCCTCCTGCTCTTGGCCTCGGCTCCTCTCTGCCCCCAGGCTCCGCCCCCCAGCGCTCTCCAGGCCTCTGCTCAGGTCGTAGTCGTGGTCCCACTCCAAGGGGATGGAATCCACGCTGGCCGGGGTGTCCCGTCCCGAGCGGTCGGCCCGGGCGAGGGCGGCCGTACCCGAGGCCGCGCGGCTGGAGGTCCTGGGCAGCGAGGAGTCGCCCCACTGCAGCTCAGAGAGGTCGCCGCTTTCCTCCATGTCCAGCTCTCTGTCCGACCCGTCCAGCTCGTCATCAGCCAGCTGAGAGGGGAAGAGCAGCGAGGAGGGAAGGAGAAATGAGAGCAAGGGGAAAAGTAAGCAATACAAAGAGAAAGAAAAAAGACAAAGACATGAAGACAGAGGGAAAAGTGGGAAAGAGAGGGAAGTAAGGAAGAAAGCAGGAAGGAAGGGGAAGAAGGAAGGGTGAGAGCAAGAAAAGAAGGAATGAAGGGAAGGAATAAAAGTAGGAAGAAACAAACAAGGAAGGCAAAAGAGAAGGAAGGATGCAAACAAGGAAGGAAAAGTACAAGAAAGAGAGCAAGACAAAGGAAAAATGACAAAGGCAGGTGAAAAAGGAAAGAAAAACAAAAAAGAAAGGAAAAACAGGTTAGATAAACATCGCTGACTAAAAAAAAAAACTCTGTCCTTTAAAAGAGAACCATTTAGCCATTAGATACAAGCATTTCATTCATCAGAAATAGAAACATGATTCAATATCAAGCAAGATAATGGGCCAGTGTGTCAATGTGACCAGAGCCTTGTGTCAGTGCTTTGGGATAAACATGTGTGTGTAGCACTACATTGACTCTGATGTAAGTAATAACACACGTGTGCACCCTTTCGGTTGTGTGTGTGTGTGTGTGTGTGTGTGTGTGTGTGAGAAACTATGCAGGACATATGCTTTCCCCATTCCTGTCACAGGTGGTGCTGCAGTGTGAGCGATGTAATGTGTTTACAGAGCGTTTTGAGCACGCTGCGTCAGCTGTTCACAGGGGAAAAGTTAACACAGCGTCTCTGCATGTGTTTTTTTTTCCTTCCCTCCTCGCACAGGGACTCAATTACTAAGAAACACACAGATTGGAAGTTCATGCTTCAAAAAGATGCATTTTGTTTGGTCAGGCTAATATGTTGTTCTGCTGTGCACGTTTTTTTTTCTTTTGCCTTTCTCCTGAGAGGTTATTTTTTTATCTGTCCATTATGAGGGGCAGAGTCATTTTAAAGTTGAACTTATGCCCATTCATATTCCTACTTTACCAGAATTTGCCAGATATTTGTGCAGAAGCTATTTTACTTTTCATACACTGCATATGTGCCAGTGTCTTTGTATGCATGGAAATACTGAATGCATGTGTGCAAGCCTGTGTATCTCCCCACACGTACACACACTCAGTACAAACACAGCTGTTAACTCACAGGCAGGCGCGTGAGCTTCTTGTAGTATCTGTCGACTCGTCCGAACACCTCCTGGCAGTATCTCTGCAGCTCCTCCAGCTCCTCCTCGATGACGGCGGCGTCCAGAGGCTCGCTCTTCTCGATCAGAGCCTCACCCTGCCTGAACACCAGCTCGATCTTCCCCGTGTTCAGGCAGATCTCCTGCTGGAACGCCTGAGCACACACAGCATTCATCGTATCTTTAAGACCTTGATATTTATTGATATTTGTGAGGTGAAATTTGGTCTGGACACAGCAGCTAGTATACATAATGCAAATGTAAATATTGAGTGTATTCAAATAGGGGAGGTATTATTTTGCATTCAAATAATCTTGACTTTTTCCACACGTAGCATGCCCTTACCCTGAGCTGTTTTATCTTGGCCTGGACGTCACACTCAGAGAAGTGCTCTATGTTGGTGAGCTGCAGGTCCATCTCAGTCAGCCACACCAGGATGCTGTCCCGGGCCGTCTCAAACTCCTCCCTCTGGCTGATGAAGTGCTGCACGGGTGGCGGGAGAGAAACAATCGCGCTTAAATGCCTTGAATGCTCCTTTATTTATCTTCTTAACTTAACCAGCTTATTTCCTAATGGATTTCAATGTAAATGGAGATAATTTGTTATGGATATTACTTATTAATACTGCCCATGGCGAGATGGAATACTGGAATTAGAGGATTTGGGAGTTAATAGTGTGGAAATATCCTGGTACAATGTATTCTTCCCACACCCTGATTTCACAGCTATTTCTTTTAACTTTCACAGGTATTAAGCAAATGATAAAACGTATCGCCCCGGGCAACGTACCTTGAGTCTGCGCAGGATGGAGGCCACCCTCTTCTGCAGGTTGTCCCATCGCCGGTTCCCATCATGCACCATTTCTCGGAGGCGGCAGGAGGAGTCGGTGCGGTTCTCGCGTGCCAGGCGGCGGTACTGCTTGTTGATCAGCTCCAGCTGAGTCAAACACTCCTGCACCTGACGCTGGAACGCCTGCAACACACAACAACAACACATGGTTACAGCTATGAATACATCAAACACACACAGTGTAGACATATGCACAGAGTGTTAGATTTAGGGCTGTATCAGATTTGGCTGTTCAATACAATGATTCAACAATTCATTATTTTTTTTTTTTAATTAACAGCTTTTTGGTAATCAGAAAATGCATTGGCACACATTAAGAGTACTGATGTACTATACTAACACAATGGAGCTATAAAAACATTTTTGGGCATTCAAAAATGTTTTTGAGTATTTAAATATAAATATAAATTCATAATGACAACTGCATTAATATTTTAATTGCTGGTGAACTTTGAATACTGTGTGACCTTATTGGAATACTGAGATGCGATAATGAGACAACACACAGATATTTCTTGTTAAATAATACTCCTACTTCCTAGTTTTTTCATCATTCAAAAAATTAAACAAATTAAAAAACAACTGCTCAACTCAGTTGACTGAGGGGGTCTATGATAGATGATTTGACATGTTGACTTTCAGGGGGCAGCCCTAATTAGATTTTTGCTACAAAGTTTTTTTATATGCATGCATAGAAACATAAATATTAAACAGAGAATACTGGCAGCTGAAGACTGTGAACATATCTTCTATTAGTTTGATGTAAATATTTGTGCAAACTTGTCAACATATCAGAGAGCCACAGCGGTCAGCTATATGCTGTAATTAGGCATGTGGTCCGGAACAAAAAAGCACAGGAAAATGTCCATCTGCTCCAAGAAATGAGAGAACAAGTCGAAGCCAAAATCCTAAAATATCCTGAACAATCATGTCCCTGTGTAATGAAGCTTTTGATCAGCCGAGCACATGCAGGCTGACGCCAGTGGCCCGGGCCACCCAGTCGGCTGGCAGGAATGTGCACGTGCACGGTGATGGACTGCAGCATCTGCAGCTGAGCAAACCAGCACAGACGAGTTCCAGTAACATGACACTCTCCTCTCTCTCCACCACCTTTTAGTGACCTTGCGTCTGCTTGCGTCCGTCTCAACTCAACTTTGATTTTATACATCTCACAAGGGGATATTTAAATGGCTTCAACAGGGAAGATGCAGATCTTTAAAAGCATAAAAGGTATGTAAATATTATCTAAAACAAGATAAGTATAATGCTCTCACTGGCCATTTTTATCACAATGCAACCTGTCCCCAACCTCCAACCCGTCTTTTATACCACATTTCTTTCAGATGATGAATCTGAAATAAACACACCTCGAACTTCTTGAGCTCCTCCTTAGCGACGGTGTAAAGGACTCCAGATGAGTTCGGCAGAGCTGCTGTTCTCTCTGAGGTTTTCAGCCACTCCTCAAACCTAGAATAATCGTCCAGGAACTTCTGCCACAACCGACACGTCTCCTCAATCCTGCACGGAAACACAGTTCAGACATGAGGGAAATAATGTCGCAATGCCTAAAATATTCTAAAATATAATTACATGCATGCTATATTCATTTTTATATTCTGTGATTTCATCGAGCAGTTGACCAATTATGTCACATCATTTGGCTTCTAACTAGGAAAATCTTAAAACTCTTCAAAAAATTTGCATTAAAAGACTGGAAAGCACAATAAGGGGTGTATATAGATAAAATATAATATTTAGTATTTCTCCAAGAGGCACTGACTTGAGCCTCCTCTCCATGGACATGGCACAGATGTTCCTCCAGCGTCTGTCCAGCCCCCTGGTGGCCTGCTGGATGGAGTCACACTCGGTCTCCGTGGAGCAGGCGTCGCAGTCGTGCAGCAGGACTTCACACAGGTTCAACACAGACGCCACGCCTGTACTGTGTTTCTCTATGTCCCGTTGCAGGTCCTGCAAAAGATCCAGCATTATGATTAGGCTCTGGGTGTAGAACTGTATGTTTCTCAAGATCTCCTTTCCCATACACTCACATTGTTTTATGTCACAATGACATTTAAGTATAAAAAAAGGAAAAAGGCCAAAGATTGTAAAAATCTCTGTAAATTGAATACACATGTGAATACATATTTGGAGAGCTGCAGCTATTGAGAGGAAGGAGGTCACTGGGGTCTTAAGCCCAGTCCTGATATAGACCTGAATGTTGGCAGCAGGAAGGACATGGACATTCAATCTAGCTTAAATCAAACAGCCAGAGACACATGCCCAAGTCATACAGTGTGTTCCTAATTTGTACCGTGTTTAAGTGACACTCATTTGCTTTTTCCACCAACTCAGTCTGACTCATGTTATTAGTCATACTCCATCACCCTGGACTATTTACATTTCCAATGTGTGTACACACACAGAGATACGTGTGGGTGTTTGTGTTTCTGAAGGTGCATGTGCTTCTGTTTGTGCATATGCAAACAAGATGGGAAACTATCACCAGAAAACAGTCAAATAAATGCTAGATTTTAAATGAAATAATGAACATATTTATATGGCCAAATATTTATGGCTGTAACTGCACATTCAAGACCGGAGACAAAGACAGATGGTGATAAAGCCATGAACACAACATGTAGCTCAGTATGATCTTACTAATACGAATGTCATAAATATGTGCCATTTATGTTTGTTGGTGCTACATTTGCAGAGTGTGTAATTCTTTGAATTAGTCTGTCTCATGTTATCATAAATTCAAAGAAAAATCATTTTGAAGCACTGTGAATCAAACAGAAACCTAGAAGATGCTTCTTTGAATAGTAACTATAATAGTAAACAAAATTCTGGCCCAGCAATAAAAAACAACAGTAAAATTGTAACTTTTAATGTACATTTTCATGGGCCATAGCATTTTTCCACAACTCCAAATTCAAAGCGTATCTCCCAAATATTCCATAATGCACCTTTAAGGCCTGTAAACAAACCCGTTTAGTTTTCAGTCTTGTGTTGGTGCACGGCAACACAAACCTGCTGCTGGTTGAGTTTCCTCTGAATCTCCTGGTCATCACAGGTGTCGTAGACGATGGGCCTGGACAGCTCCGTCTCGATGTGAGCCAGCCAGGACCGCAGGCTGCTCATGTTCTTATCTAACTGCTGCACCGCCACCAGGGTCTCCCTCAACTTCTTCACCCTACAGGAAGTCAGAGTCAGCACATGTAACAACTGTAACTAATAACTGTGGCAAACAGGAGGTCTGTCCTGTCCTGCTGCACCCACCTTAAAAACAAACCAAATATTTCACAACCCAAACTTGTGTGTCTGGGCAGTGTGTTTGTGTGTTAAGGGACTGTTGACATGCTCAGTCAGCACAACAATGCACCATTAAAATACACTGTAAATAGGACTAGGTATAATAAAATAGACCTATTGACGCTGCGCTAAGAATTTCTGGGTATTTCTGTTTAAAAATGTATTGAGCGTGGTTTGATTTGATGTAGAGATGCAAATGGCATAAACAACATACAACAGAAAATAATTCATACCAGAAAAACTCACTCAACTAGTTCAAAGTTACTGAGCAAAGTGTGGTTTGATTCTGAATTTGACATGATGGAATTAACAACACATTTTCAGTACTCAGCTCTAAAGAAAGCGTGGTTTGGTACCATCAGTATTTTGGTAATAGACACAAAATAAGGAGTTATGCCATATTTTTCTAAACAAAACAGTAGAGTAACATGAGTCTGAGGCTTATTATTTCGGATCTGGGCAGATATTCTTAGGCTAGAAGGTCTCATGGTTTTGTTTAGACGAGGGTTTGGTGGGAGGTGCTGAAAACTTGTTTGAGCCCCAGACAACAACTGGGAACCATTTTGGACCTACAGAACCCCAGTACTTTTATAACTTTGCTACTGCAATCCATAAAGTGTCAACTTTTGTTCGATTTAGCCTGGAAGCGGTTATTACATCACTTTATCCAGCCAGCCAAGCATTTAGCGCCTCTCCCTGCAAAGCAATGCAGTGTCTCACGCTGTCTCAGCAGAAAGACTTTTTAAGAATGAAGGCAGGGCCATCTCTGCTGCATGCACTCACTATATGCTAACAACCAGCATGTTTAGCAGGTCAACTCCACTTCAGACACAGTGTGTTTTCATGAGACTGATGTGCATGTGGCCGACCACTGCACTGATCCAGAGGGAGATCTTGCACAACCCACTGGTCCCTTACTGCAGCTGTATTAATAGAACACCACAATGCAATCTCTGGGAATGTGTGTGTGCCTCACAATGCAACATACTGCAGGATACAGGAGTCTGGTTGTACCCATTATAGGATACTACACTCATACTCACTTACACAAACTCATACATACAATCTATGACTACAATGCATCACAAATAATACAATAACACAAGATTTGCAAATAATTTGGTTTGTTTTTTGTGTATTTTAACCTGCTTGTAGTACAATACAGGAGGGGTTTGCTGCACCAGCATTAGGTAAAATGTCAGAAAAGGGTGTTATACTGACTTCCAAATACTTTCCTTTAATTGTGTAATTACACCCAACCATTATACCCTTTTCATTGTCCTATGTGGCAAACTCCACCCATCTGGTATTCCAAGCATGTTAAAGCAGTTAAGAATGATTTCCAAATACAAGTTAAACAAAGTCTGGTGCGTGCTTTGTCTTAAAGTCCAAAACGTTTTAATATGGAATTAATTCTTAAAGATCGGCACTCAAGCACAAAGCTAAAATAATATTCGTGCAGAGAAAAAGGAAGAGCCGAATATGAAATTAAGAAGAGTAATAAAACTGTAGGCTCCTGAATCCTGTAGTAGTTGAAATGTTAGACATGTGCCTTCATTCTGTTATCATTCAGCTAAACTGAATTCTTCTTATCCTGCATAGTACAATCCAGCTAAGAAACAAAGCACAGGAGTCTAGCTAATTTGCATGATGAAAATCTGTTTCAGTGGCTACAATCGTCATCAAAAACAACAGCAACAAAAACAAAACATCCAGCATAAATTCTCAGGATCGTCCTGCCTGTTGACATCGCAGTCGCATTCCGGCAGATCCGAGTCCTCGCTTGGGCATCCTGCCATATTATCCGTCCCTAAAACCACAACCATGGGGGTGAGGAATTCACAAAGTCAACGTTAACGTCGGGAAGTCCAGATCCAAACACCCTTCTCTTTGGTCTGAGAGCCCCAAATGGGACTTTCTCTAAGCCTTGTCTTTGGAGAGAGAGAGGGGCGGGGGGGAGGTGTGTGGCTTATCAACTGTTGCTCTCAAAGGTTAAAAAAAAAAAAAAGAGAACCCCAAACAGTGTGTGTGTGTGTGACTGTGTGAGAGAGTGTGAGTGGCTGAGAGTGACAAGTGCTGCTGTTTCTAAAAGAGGACTTACAGTCAGAGGCATGTGCCACAGAGCTGGCCTGCGCCTGGAGAGTCACTCAGCAACTGTGCATGGAGGGAGCGAGCACGACCAGTTCCATGGGAATAAACATGGAGGGATAACGCAGCAAAAAGGGAAGTTTTCCAATAAAATGTGTTTGCAAGGGAAGAAAAGACCCTCAGTTCCTCATCCGTAAAAACAAAATTTCCAGTGAACGTCCTTACATTCCTCCACAGGAAGAAAAAGCTGAAAGTAACACTAAACTGGCGCTTTCTTCAGTTTGCGACCGCGACAAATGGTCTCTCCTTGTTGTTTTTCAGTAAAGGACGGATATAAGAGAACAAGAGACTGCAGCTGTCTGTATGAGGTCAGTGACTGCCGCCACC
>OMLF01013831.1:0-12155 GCA_900302615.1 Holocentrus rufus | reverse complement strand
TTGTACAACACTGTAAAAAGTGTCAGAGGCTGATGGAATCTGGGGTTAAAATAGGTTCAACAGCCTGATGCTTCATGACTGTAAAAAAGGAAGTGTAAAACAGCCGTCGCTGTTTCATACATGAGCGGACTAATTTGCCTAATCGTCTCGGGTCTTTGGACGAGGGAGAAGATCAAAGCCATTATTTAAAACCCTTCTCACCCTCTTTACAACCGGTTGTGGCACAGTACATTAACAACTATCTACTTCATGTAGACATTGTGTCCCCACACACGCCTAGCAGAGATCTGCGCTCCACTGAGTGCACTCATCTAGCTCATTCTAAATCAATTTGAATTTAGGCTACAATGAAACTAAATGGAGGAAAAAGTCAAGGGGGTTAAATACACTTTACAGAAGAGTTCATTCTTCTTGTTGTTTATGCCCTTTGTGTCCCTTTGTCTCATTCCAGGATTAGTAAGATACAAAACAGGAAATGGTGATCAAAAGCAGTGTACCTTCTCATTAAATGTTCTGTATTAGTGGCCCAAAATAGTTGCGTTTTATTGTGGTTTCCAGTTTCTCCCAGTCCTGTGATTTCTGTCAGGCCTTAAGAACCCTCTATACCAAAAAGAGGATAGCAAGGATCTTATATCCCTGGTGGCATACTTTCAACAACACTTTATCTGTTTCTTTCTCTCACCCTGCCATGTCGTCTTGAACAGCACACGACTATGATGAGCAACACCAAGAGCTATGTGTGCCCAGTGTGTGGGCGAGCCCTGAGTTCGCCTGGCTCTCTTGGACGGCATCTTCTCATCCACTCTGAGGACCGCCTCTCCAACTGCGCTGTCTGTGGCGCACACTTCACAGACACCAACAACTTTAACAGGTTTGCTCCTCGTCTCCACTGTAGCTTTAAACTGAGGTCATGAATGCATGCTGCTTTGTTTTTTAATACCCTAAAAGGATGTATGGATGTTTTTGATCTGGTATTTTCTCACCACACACGTCAGAGTGAGGCCCACAGGTTTTTGGATTTCACTGCACTGCGCTTCAGTTTAACTTCAGTCAACTACTAGATCAAAATTAAAATTGCTGAGGAATTTCTTGAGTCCCACGCTGTGCATGTATGTGCAGCATATTTAGGCCATTTCTGCCTTTTGTGTTTCTGGTTACATTCCTATGTTAATAAAACCTCAGTCAAAGATAATACCCAAGGCTCCTCTAAAATACAACAGAGTTTATTCCCTCATGCAAAATCAAAAGGGATTTTTCCAGCCTCCTGAGTTATATTCTTGGGAATAAATAATATGTTGAAAGACTCAAAACAGCAGTTCACAGTTCCTCTGTTTTAGATGGCAGATAAAATTCAAACAGCCAGGAGTTAAATTTTCTTTTTTTGCATTCAACAAGGGGGTTAAATTAGAACCTCTTACACAATACAATACAATGCAATACCACTTATGCGATAAAGCAGTGTTTCATTGTGTGTTGCCGAACATGAGGGATAAAAAAGAAGCACTGGAATGACTGATTTCATGAAAATAAACATGTTGCATAGGAGTGTATTAAACAAAGTACATGCTGCTAAGCAACTCCTGTTAACATCTCACATTGCTAATAAGGTCAGAAAAATAGGACAGTAAAAAATGAGATGAACCAAGAAGCCAAATGGCAAAGTATTTGACAGGAGTGAGAAGAAAAGTTGAGTCAGGTGCTACCACAAGTTCATCAAAACAGTCTAAATCATACACAAGTGTAGAAGGAACCTAAAAAAAAGCTGTAAATCAATTATGTAGAAAAGCCATTTGATCTTTTTTTATTTTATTTTTTTTCCCTTTCAGGGATACTTAGTGTCATAGGCAGCAAAAATGAGCTGCTGTTAAAGTGGGGGCTGACAGCCAGTTTAAGGATCACTGGAATAAAGTGATTACAGGAGGTCTTTGATATGAAACTGTTTGTTCATTCCATCAGGGAATGCACTCATGAAATTGAAAGACCAGAGGGCGTCTACATTTTCAGGGTGGTGGGGGGGATAAATAAAAAACCTTATGTTTCCTCTGAGGCCAGGAAAAATCTACTTAGTGCTTTTAATGGTGATGCAATGGCACTGCATATTTCTACAGACAAGTGAGGGAATGTGTTTGTAGATATGATGGAGGTAAAGCAAAGTAAATTATACCCACGAATACTGTAACATTTTGATATGATTTCAGAGGATATATGTTTTTTTACATGGAAAAAGACAGACTGTAGTGATTATTTTTATATTAAGAATTCATGTTTTCTTGTAAATTATGGGAGAAATATTACTGTGGAAAGAGATTAGTACCACCAGAGATTGTATATATATTTGTAATTGTCTTTTATAAATCCTCTGCTTACCAATAAAAAGCAAAATTTAAAAAAAAATAAATAAAAAATGCCACCATAGATGTCAGCGGTGCTAGTGTAGCCCACAGAAGCTGCTGCCATAGCTTTGCCTGCACCTCTCCAAAAATGTAACTGTGCGTAGAGTGAAGAACTGTGATTGATCTGCTTCGGTCACTTTGTATCCCCTGCCAATTTTTTTTCTGGTTAACTTCTGCTGATAGTGAAGACAACATGGAGTCAGTCCAAAAGAAACGAGCTGATAGTCAAATATGTTCATTTTTTTACGACATCTCATCGCCAAATTATAAAGATTGCCAACTTTCACTACATTCATGATGAGAAATATCATCGTACATCGGTTTGGACGCCACTGAATGTGTCTGACAGTAGACAGTCTGTTTCACAGAATGTATGTACAATTCTTCCATTTTTATTGGTCCTTTGTTAAAAAGTAAAAACGTAACACTGCCCTCTAGCATTTCAGCAGTCTATGCACATATCCACTGTTGAACTATAAATGCTCACACCACTGTACACAAGTCCATAGCTACAGCAACACTTTGACACACAATCCTAAACCAGCCTCAAGAAACCCCCAAGACCTAAACGAGGGCATTTTTTTTGTTACCATATTTACCATATCTCTCTGTTGCTTCACACAGGGAGAAGCTTAAAGAGCTTCTCAACACGAGCAGTATGGATGTCAGCAGTGGAAGGGACACATGTTCAATGCCCCAGGCGCTTTCCAGCAGCCCCATGGCCAACCCAGGCCCTGGCCCTCGCTCCTGCCAAGGACCAGGCCCCAGCCCCAACCTGTGTCAAGGCCCTCGCCCGTGCCAAGGACCGGGTCCCGGCCCCAGCCCATGTCAAGCCCACCACACATGCCAGGGATCAGGCCACATCTCTAGCCAGTGTCATGGCCCCAGACCATGTCATGGCCAGAGCCCAGGATCCGGACCATGCTCAGGCCCAGGACCGTGTACAGGCTCTGACCAAGGATCCTCATTCCCCTCGCTGCCCGACAGTCTCCTCTCTGCAGGCTCATCACTCACATCTATCCCTGATAGTCTCAATTCCTCCTCCACAAGCCTGCCTCCTATCCCAGACATCCTCAGCCCCATGCCGGTGTATCCTGCTGGGGTGCTGCTGGTGTGTAACAGCTGCGTGGCCTACCAGCAGCTAATGGAGGCCCAGTCACCCATGCGAAAATGGGCTCTGCGTAGGAAGAATGAACCCTTGGAGGCTCGCTTGCAGCGCCTAGAGCGCGAGCGCACAGCCAAGAAGACAAAGCGGGCCTGTGAGACGGACGAGGAGAGGGAAATGAGGAGGCTGCGGGACCGCGAGGCCAAACGCATGCAAAGGATGCAGGAGACAGAGGAGCAGCGGGCGCGCCGGCTGCAGAGAGACAGGGAGGCCATGCGTTTGAAGAGGGCCAACGAGACACCTGAGAAGAGGCAGGCCAGGCTGATCCGTGAGAGGGAGGCCAAGAGGATCAAGCGGCGGCTGGAGAAGATCGACCCTTCTCTGAGGACACAAATAGAGCACGACCCTGCTGCTATGGCCGCCCTCACGGCAGACATGAGTCTGTTTCAGTTCCCCTGCCCCATGCCTGTCCCTTCCATTGATAATGGTCTATTTATGAAGCTGCCCTAATAGGACCAGGCCATTAAGAGCAACCTACTGACTTCTTGCAGCGTCACTAACCTCTGCACTCCGCCATCAGGTTGCCATGGTCACAGTGAACCATTCCCAGCTGGTTTGCTCCCAGCTTTTTCTGTGTCTAACAACTTCATACACAAACTGCTTTGTTAAATACAACAAATACTACTTTAATTTATTACAGTCTAGAAGACCTTCTGAACAGGGTTAAGAATGTTTCATATTGTATGGATGATGATATAAAAGCATGTTGTAAAGAGATTTATCTGTTTGTCAGTGGACTAGCAGATTTAACACAGCTCATTATGGTAGGAGCAGTTACACACTTCCTTTGAGGAGGATATCTTTTGCACATGGGCCTTCAGTGATGGGAGTGGGGACTTTGTAGCCACAGCCCCCTCCTCTCTGGTCCACTCCGCCAGCCCAGTGATTCAGTTTACTGGTAGCTACACCTCTCTTCAAGC
This sequence comes from Holocentrus rufus, assembly GCA_900302615.1. Taxonomy (NCBI): domain Eukaryota; kingdom Metazoa; phylum Chordata; class Actinopteri; order Holocentriformes; family Holocentridae; genus Holocentrus; species Holocentrus rufus. Next base: position 7,677 of record OMLF01013831.1, on the reverse strand, counting down.
TGCCAACGGGGGTCCCTGGGAAGTTCATATTCACTCCAACTACTACCTCACTTGGGGCCGTGGTCGCGCCCTCTGTCCTGTGGCTTACTGCGTTCCAACTCCAAGCTTCCAAAGCTCTACATGTACTGTACAACTACTACAGAAGATGCGGGTTGTTTGCCATGGTTTCTGTTTGCATTTATCACTCAGGCACTTGAATAGGACGAAAACATTCACGTTGAACGTTTGATATACATATACACCGATATCACAGGTATTTGCAAGGTTTGATTACATTTTTCTTATTAGCCACATCGTGAATGTTTTGTCCTATTGAACAAGCCGCGTTGAGCAACATTCCCCCTCATATCCCTCATTTCATGGTTTGTACAACTTAATGCATCACTGCCTTTTACACACTTTGCCAGTATTTGAATCGACAGTTTCCTTTTCCCTCATTGTTACACTCCATAAGCTTTGCCAGTGTCATTCTGTTGTATTTATTTTCTGTTGCAGATTATTTGTTTTGCTAATGAAAACCCAGTCTGTGCTGCTGTTACTGTACTGTACAATACATTAGTTACCTCTTATATATTTTGGGCTCATCGCATTGAGGAATATTGTATTAGAAGATGTTCCATTAAGTTGTCACTATTATAAAGTCCCTAATATGTTATTTGTTCTAGATGCCACAAGTTGTCATATTACTGGAATTATGCCCGCAAAAAAAAGCATGTGTTGCTCATTTTGAATTTGGAAAGTCATAAAATGGTCTAATTACAAAGCAGAGAATCATACACAGATGATGCATGGTCTTGTTCATGCGGTCTGTGTCGCATTTAGATGCTTTGTAATGAGCTCCACTAAGACTGCAGTACCTCCAAAATAATAAAAATGTTACCAGTTACATTATGCAGTTTTTAGGATCCGATAGTGTATTTTGTCATTCATCAGAATTTATGAAATATGTTCGATGATTTATGTGGCAGGGATGACTGATATTAAGTCGCACATCCCTGCCTTAGTCATTTTTGTCTTTTTGTTTTTTGTTTTGTTCTTATTCCTGGTGTTGCAGAGCACTGGGCCAACTTCACAGAACCATTAGTCCCTGCTGGGAAAGAGATTTTCTTAATCTACATTCATTGACCTCATTCCAACACACATTTATGCAATATGATGTGAATACTTCTCTTGTGAAAACATTTTGATTATTTTGTTCAATATAAAGCTGTTTAAAATTAGAGGCCATATTCAGAATTGGCTTTTCTGTTTTTTTTTCTTGTATACTTTCCTGCCTGTAAGGTTACCTCCAATATTTCATGACGTCGCTTCTCCAGATGCAAATATTTACAGTGTCAAATGACCAGTTTCTGGAATATTCTTCTAAGAGTATCAGAGACAGGAAACTCGGACAGGTTCTGTTTGAGTCACTCCTAGACGAGAGCCAATTTACCTGGCTACTTGCTATAGCCAATTTAACAAAAAAAAAAAAAACTATGAATTTTGTGGTCTTCAAAAGCTTTTCTAGGAGTGCTTCAAACCTCTATGCAACATGGGTATATTTACTCCAAGGGGAAATTAAGACACTTTTCACTGAAACTATGCATATTGCAATTTTAATTTAAATGGACTTCAATGTATAGAGTTTAGCTTCTCAGGCAATTTAACTCAGTGAGAGGGCTCAGACCCCAGTTACAGCACCCTGGTCCATACAAATCATTAGTAGATCTCCTATCATATAAAGTAGTAATAAAGTTTTAGGCAGTTATATGGGTGTTCCTTTGACACTTTGTCTTCAAAGATGTTACGTTTTTCTTATGGATCTCCACCTAGTTCAGCACATGAAAGCAACAGGGTCTCACTGGTTTCCTATCCATGACACACCAAGGGCAGATCAGTGATCAAGACAAAGGCATCAGGTATCATTTCTTTCTGTCTTGGGTTCATCAACGACTTCTCTCAGACTATGAATACTGGGTATTCTCAGACGTTGCTTTTTGATTTGGTGCTGGAATTGCTGTGATCACCCTGGTCCTACAGTGGAATAACGCTACAGAAAGTGTGGAGCCTGTGTTAGAACAAACTATTGCAAAAGGAAGTACTATAAACTTCTGAAGGTCTGTCAGTCCTTATGAGCAGTACTCTCAGTATGAATTAGGTAAGCACTGCATGTCGTGAAACTGCATTTGTCCTAGAATGGTTCAATATGAGCTTGTGTTCTGTTAGTTTATGCCTGCCTGTTTCTACTCAGTTTAATCAAAAGAAAATAATCTTTTCATATGTTGTTTAAACTTTGGCCTTCTATTAAGTCTATCAGGATTTTCTCTCAATGTCCATGTTTACAAAATAAATCTTTCTGAAAAAGGCCAAAATGAATGAGGTAACCTGATGAGAACATTTGTGCTAGCTGTTATCAATGCATTCTGATTGGGTGGCACTTGGGAGCAGCCATCCTCTGTTACTGGATTAACAGATGTACAGATCATGATGAAACCTGGAATAGAATGTGGAAATAAACATCAACTTTACTACACTGCAAGTGTCCTTTTTTGGTTCATGTTCACCTCAAGTAGGGCTGGGCAATATGAACAAAATCAAATGTAATTCAGAGCGAATACTTTGATATCAACAATGTGGAAATATCTTGGATTTGAGATTTCCTGCTTTGATAAAACATTTGCATGACAGAAAATCAGGAAGAAAAATTAGGACCTGTCATGTTTGTAATGTGTAAATAATGTGGATATAAGCAGGTAAAGGCATTTTACTCAGTTCATAAAATTGCATCTTTCCACTGTAATACAGCCTTTAAGACCAGGAAAAGGCAACATTTAAGTTCTATCATATTATTTTGGCTAAAATGTCAGATGATATCTATCAGTATAATACAATATATTGCCCTGCCCTAACCTCAAGCATCATTCAACAAATATACAACTTTATTGTTTTTTGAGGCTTTGTCCTTAGCAGACTGTCAAATGTCTTTAATAATCAGCGTGGATCTATGCAAAGCCATCAATTCTGCAGAGGGAGATATATGAAGCAGTAAAAGTCCCAGGTTAAGCACTCAAGACTTATGACACTCTTGTGCCGGAATGAGTTGAATTTGTAATTGCATTTGATTGTAACTGTGAATCTCACTGTGTAAAAGATTATCCCTCAGTAAGCCACCCTATGTGGTTTTCAAACTGGGTTAACTGTGCTAGAAGTTAGATCTATTCCTTCAGGGAGAAGTATTGTATATACTGCTAGAAATAAAACACTTAACTACGTCTACATACCACTAAAGAAACACACAGCACATGAGTAGGATAATAGTTTATATTTATATTTATATATATATATTATATATTGTGTTTACTTAACAAACATGATAAATGCAATGTCTCCAAGTTAGCTGTAACAATAAAAATACAATATCTTTGTGTCCTTAAGTACATAGAATTAAAACAGCAAAACAAAAAACAAAACCGCCCTAAGTAGTTCACAGAGAGGTACAAATATACAGTACAAATCTATTTTATTCAAAAAAGGGTACAAATAAAAATGCAACAAAATAGAGATATTAATGCTTTGTTAAGTTCAGGTAGGTGTAGGGTATTCTAAGGGAGCACTTTGGGTAGACAACTCTAAGGCTTCTGATAAAGAATCAATACATATTGGTACGGCCATACAATATTAAAACTCACTATACAAAGTTCATACAACCTGGATTATACTTGAGGATTGAACGTTACATATACATCATTGCATATATTTTGCAGATTTAGGCATAAAAAAAGATGCTGTGTTGTTTTTAAAAATTTTGTTTTGTTTTTAACTAATTACACATCACATAAAAAGCAGTGTCATCTAGTGCTCAAAAAGTACAATGTCAAATCTGGAAATACACAATGACTTGTTTAAAACTTTTAACCGTTCTCATTCTCATGATTTCGTTCGGCATCAGCAATACCAAAACCGTCCTGAATTCACCTTTCAAATTCAATATTGGACCAAACAACAGGGAGTAGTTTACACGGGGAATATAAAGCCCCTTTTCAGAGTCACAAAATAAATGACAAAATCAATACATTACCACCAATAAAAAGCTATCTGTAATTTGATTAGCCTACCTTTTTCACCAGAGACCCAAATAGAACCGCCATCTACTGACCAGAGGGGACCGCGGGCCAAAAGTACAAAACAAACAACTCCTCACTTCTAGGAAGGAAGGAGGTTTTGTTTCTGTCCAGTGACATAAAATAGGGGATTAACGGACTCTGCCCTCCATTGCAGATGCTCTTGACATGGTCTTGTTAAAAGTGCAAAGAGCTTCCACTTAACTTTACTTTCAGACAAGAAGAGAAAAAACAGGAATTACAAATTAAGCACAGGCCTTAGAAGTGTATTCAAAAATTAAACTGAACAGATCATGCAGAGGAGAAGAAAAAAAAAAAAAAAAAAAAAAAAAAAAAAAGAAAATCTGTTGGTGATTTCATGGTTGAGCTGTCTGGTGCCCAAAGAGACTCCATTACAGAGTCTCTCACTGTAACCCTTGGAGACAGAAACACTACGTCTACAGATGGATTTCTGCATACAAGCATAGTGTAGGGAGTCAAGGGAGGGCATCTCTGATTTCTTCTTGTACAGACTGAAAAATGAACCCAAGTCTATTACAGAAGCATTATTCCATCAACACATTGTACAAAGCAGATCTTAAGGCATTATCAACAAGCATCATAACAGCTAACTATACAAAAAATACTAAATCTATCTACAGGAACACACAAGTTGTGATTTTTCAATGATTCTGTGTGCTTTACATGTTGAAACTCTTCAATTTACCAACAGTTAAATTTTAAAACACTGTAAAGGAGGGCATTTAGTGCAATTACTTACTACAAAAGACTATCAGTGATGTGAATAAAGCGAGTTCATTGGGCATCTTGGTAGAAGTAGAGCTTTCCTGCTAAAGACAGCATAACCTTGCTCAAAGCAGAGGGCGATAAAGGCTCATTGTAGCACAGGATGGTCTTGCTGTGAGAATTAATAGGAGGTAAAGTCACAGGTGGCATTGCTTGCACCATTTAAAATCAAAAAGGCGTCTTAACCTTAAGTACAGTGTTGGGAGTGGCTTGGCAAACGGTGCCAATGTCGATGCTTGATAACGCATGCAGATTTGAGTGACACTTCATCTCGTGTTATTTGGCTCCAAATGTGTGGCAACACCAGATGCAGGTTAAGTGTGACTGAACAAGATGCTATATTTAGAAAGCTGGTGACAAATAAAGGGACCGCCGAGCGAAAAATAGAAGTCGCAAAAAACATAACACTGGTTCGTTTTCCTATGACAAGGTAATTAAAAGCAAAAAAAAAAAGAAAATTCCTAACAGAGATCAGTGTATAATGACTGCATCAGCCAACTTGCATACATTACAAACCTGCCCTACCGCTCAAGTAGGTATACTTTGACAATGAAGGGTAGAATACTTCAGTTTACTGCATAGTACATGCCAAGACAACATGAAATGGTTTCAGGTATTTTGTGTAACAATATTGCTTATACAGCATTACAAAAAAAGAAACTCAAAATATGGTCATTGCTGAAAAATAAAATGCACCGAGCGCTTTATGGCAGCTCTGTATCTTTACGCTTCGTTGTAGGAAATCATCTAGATGGTTTCTGAATGGAAAACCATTTCAAAGCATCTTAAGGTTGCTCATAATGAAGGGACGCGTCTAGTAGGCCCAGGTCAGGTTTTATGCTTTCAGGCATTTCTCTCCTAGCCTCTCCATTTGCTGACACAGGGTCAGGTTGTATGCTCAGTGAACCACGAGTCCTCAGGGGCTCCGCTCAATGAAATGCTTTACAGGCAGCCAGGGCTGGACTTGGAGGAGAGGCGGGGGGGGATGAGCGTATATGAACTACATCTGACACAGTTGTTTATGTATAGCAGTTTCAGTGGGACTCCAATCCATCAGAAGACAGGGGAGTTCACCACATCCTTGTTGAGATACACAACAACGTCTGGGCTGATGGACGAGCTGGTTCAGAAGTCTGTAAGAACAGACTCTGACATATTACTCAGACACAAAGTCAACATACATGTAAATAATCCTTGGAGCTGCGTCTGAGCATATCCAATGACACAAATGATATTAAAACAAATGCGTGACACAGACAATTCAGAGGTGATCAAATACTCAGCCAGAGGTAAGGTTAAAGGTCGATGACAGTAATGAAAGAAAACTGGAACTGTGCGACTTACACTTTTTGATGGGAATGTCAACGTGTGGAATGCCATCTCATTATAATAAACATCTTAATGGTTTTTAACGTCAGGTCTAATTGCACTTAATCTTAATTGAACCCTTTTGGATTTTCTCAGTGACGATGCTAAAAAATCTGTCAGGAGGAGGAAACTGCAGCATTCATCTTGGCTAATTTGTAAACAGAGTTAAATATGCAAGTCAGTTTTTATCTCACCAAAAAAAAAAAAAAAATACACCAAGAATACTTCAAACATATTCCCTTCATTACAAAAAAACAAAAAAACACAATCTACCATCTGTGATTCCCATTACAAGGTCAGTGTGAAATCGATGAGTGAAGTTTTCTATGTGCAACACAAAGACAATCATAAGATCTGCTGGATAAAGTTTATCCTAGTAAAAAATAAAAGGACCCTACAGTATACATTAAAACAAAAGACAAAATAAAAGATAAATTGATAATGTTCACAACTTAATTAGAGTCAAGCCTCTCTTGGAGATGCACTTGAATGAATCCATATTAGGAAAAAATACCATCAGTGAGATGGAGAACCGAAGCAAAGATTGGCAGTTCAATCGACAAAATACGTTTTTTTTTTCTTGAGAAATTTGTCAAAGGCGTGCTCTGACTGGGTACAACTGTTGATGTAACAAAAATTAATACCGAAATAGTGCATCACCTGTTAGAAGCAGAAAAGGTTTCAGGTCTGGGTTAAAAGGACATTAGATCTCGGATGTAGAGAGATAGAAAACAGCACACACAGAAAATTCCTGGGGGGAACGCAGCCCAGCCATGTGCTCTGGAGAGAACTATTGCTTTGACTTAGTAACTGAGCAAGGACTGACTTGAGTTGAGGGCGAGGGGAAATGTCGCTGACACATGCAGGTTTTCTGACCTACAGATCTTTCCAAGGCAACCGACCAGAAGGGCTCCCCCCACCCCCCTTCCGGTATGCGGGCGTTTAGGCTAATGTGGTCCGCAGCCAGTGACGTGGGAGGGTTCTGTCTCTCAGCTTCATTCCCACAGGTGACTTTGGTGATGACCAGCCGGCGCCTCCTCCATTACACTGTTGAGAATTTACACTAAAAGTCGCCAGTCTGGTCGGGAAAGCTTTGAGGTATACGTGAGGAGGAGGAAGGGGGGGGTGGTGCTCAGGAGGTGAAATGATTCTCAACGGAAAATGCAAAACAGTAAGTGGTGGATATTCTCGCTGACAACACTGGAATGCAAAACACCTCTATTTTCTTAGAAAACCAAGCAAGGGGAAATGAAACTTGTGACATTTACATGCACACGTGTTAGGATGGTCAGGGGCTGTGAAGGTGTGAAATGAAAGCAGACATCTGATTGCTGAACAGACAGACTGATTGATCGCGACGTTGATTGTAAGATTAGTGGGAAATCCCACACGTGGCCTGAGAGAGGATCCCATTCTCTGCAGA
>OMLF01013828.1:0-12403 GCA_900302615.1 Holocentrus rufus | reverse complement strand
CCTCCTCCACCTCCGTCCTGGTCAATTTGAGGTGTGGAACATTCTGGAAGGGAAAAGTCCACCACCTCGGATGGTCACTTTTGCGACAAAGTGATGCTCTGAGCTCTCCATTTTCTCTGTTATGGGTCCCTCAAACACTGCAGCCATGCCATGCTCAGTTTAGTTTTCAAAATAGGCAGAGAGAAGCTCAAACTTGCCATGCTGTCAGCCATTAAATCAAAATAAAAGTCCCAGCTCAAAAACAACACAATCATGCCACCACGAATGATAACCTTATATGGCTGATTTTATCTTGTGTTATTATTTCACTGATCTTTGCAGTGGCTATTTTACCACTGGTGGGTTTAGCCGGTGTGATATTATAATACTTTATAATATGTTTTGTCAGTTGTGCGTGTTTTTATTAGTTGCACCTCGTGCCCACAGGCTACAGATGCAAATTAAATGAAAGGTAACTGTGAGGCCGTTTTAATTGTGCACAGGGCCTGTAAAAATAAACTAAGTAAAGTGAAGAGAACGTGGATGGACTCATTCATGTGGGCCAGTCAGGGCCAAGGAAAGATACTCATGCACATATATGGGATGTTTTGTATGTTCTGGGCGAGCAGCTTTCATTGGAATGAGTGGGCTGCATTTTTTTCTTTTTACAGCTCATTCAGAATTTAATACATCCATGCAGCTGAAACACCAGTGAAGTTTGTATGTCCATGTAAGAGACAGCAGGAACAGCTCTGTGCAGCCTTTTTTCAAGAGAACTTCCCCAAAAACGCCAAAAAAATTAACGCCAAGAAAATGTTACTCCAAACACCTCACAGCATAATCCAAATGTTCTGAAGCCAAATGATTGCTCTGTGAGTACAAAAGTCCAATATTTACCTAGTTATCTCCATGATTTTCCTCACTGGTTCTGCACCTTTCCAGCTGTCACATTAGCAAGCAGATGCCACCCTAAAAATATTGGAATTAGAGATAGAGTTTACTTGAATGAACCAATAAAATAGTAAATACAAATGGGAATCCAGTTGAAATTTTGAAATATTCCAGACATTTCTTTGTACTTTTACTTGTAGCGTGTTCTCTGAAGTAAGGCTTTATGCTGAAAGTGCATTTGCCTCTTTGAAATTTAATTTGGAGAATAAAGTATCTCACAGCGAAATACCACAGTCTCTTTCTGGAGTAATAAAACAAAGTTAAATCCACTAGAGGCCCACGTTATGCTCTAACCCTGACAATTTATACAATATGAATTAACTGGAGACTCAATAAAGAAGTAGATCAATAGGAAAAATCGAAAATGTCTACAGAAACTGTAAAATCTGGTAAAATACCAAGCCACACAGACCTGTTGAAAACCATATGTCTCTGCAAAGCATAAAAAGTTAACATGTTTTACAGTGCTTTTATGTTGCCATATTTTCTTCTTTGCAAGCTTTGTTTGAAAATGCCCCTATGTCATCTGCGCGAGCTATCAGAAGTGTGCATCAGTCAAGTTTTCATGTTGAACAGCGTTACAGTATTTCCCTGTTCGGATCTTCAAAGACCTATTTTGAGGCACAAACTAGCTGTGACAGAGTGAACCGTGTGACACAGAAGAAAGAGCGAGAATGAAATCAAAGTGTGCTGTGTCAGTGGATGCCGTTCTGGGGTTTGTGGTCTTGTACAATTGGCTGGGTAAACAGCTGCTCCTCAGACATCAAAGAGCTGGCAGCACAAGGGTAAAGCATGTTTGAGTGAAGAAGTGCAAGGATCCGTTTCTTTATCCCGAACTTACCCTGCCAAGAGTGGGGGAAAGGATGCAAAGCTATGGGAAATTTATGAGGCGGCTACCAATGTCCTTTTACATGATAAGTATAAGAGTGCACCTACTGATTTATTCTCTGCTGCCGGAGTGGAAATCAAAATGGATTTCTGAATCGGCTTGCCACTTAAATCTAGACGCACAGGACTGTGATTTATGGAGCTGACGTCAGGCCACTGAGGCCACTGTTTGTCAAGTCCTGTGCAGTCCAACCTGATAACCGATTATGAGCAAATAGTTGATTTACATTTGGCTGCATGGATAGACAATTATTTGCCTTTTTCAAACGTGCATAATTAAATGCCACAATCAAACAGAGGTTATAAAATCGCCTAGGGTGTCCATATCAACAGGGCTGTATAGTATCACAGAATATTGCGAAGCGGTGAAAAGGTTAACGACATAATACATTCACACCTATTTACATTTCCAAAGAGCCTCATGTGCAAGGCTTCAAACATTTTATTTGCACAGAAAGGTTACTTTTTATCTGAGGGGAAGGAGATGGCACAGCGGAGCAGCTGTCTCCGAGGCACGTTGCCTTCCAAAGCCTCATGAAAAATAAGGATTCATTACTTGCCACCAAAACAAAGAGAGAACTCGTTTCTTTTAAAACAAGCTGCGGAGATGAAAGACTTGGAGCTCAAACTGTCTTTCTTGCAAACTTCTTTGACAGGATTAGTGAAGCGAAAGCAAGTGAATTACATGTTATTTTGAAATATCAGATGCAACTGTTTGATACCTACATAATTCACAACAGATAACTCATAGTAGAAGATGTTTGGCATACGAGGTGCCTTTAGTAGCTGCTAAAGACACGTGTACATTTTCAAACATGCCTTGAAGCGTTGCATCTTCTTTCAAGCCCCAATAGGTTGTTTTCCTAGCCTGATGTAATACTGATGAAACACATCTCAGTGGGAACTGTGGGATTACTGTGGTGGATAAGAATATCTCTTGTCATCATCATTCAAATAATGTTACGCTGGAACCTAATTTCCTTTAAAACGTCTTACTGTCCACAGATGGAGACTGCAAAGTGAAATTTCATAATTTCAGTGATAAAAAACAAACCTTTGTATCCTCTATAAGCACTTTTCAGAAATTACTATTAAACCTTAGTTTACTAGGAATCACAATAACAGTTTAAATAGAAATCAGGATATGAACACAACAGAATTGAATGATATTGAATGATACAGTGATATCACTTCCATTTGCACTGACAATCCCAAAAAAGAATGAATGTGAGAAATTCGACTTTGAAACTCCAATATATGCTCTGCTTCATTTGTCTTAGAGCCTTGGTTTGATTTTTTTTATGGTGCAGTAGATGACACTTTCCAAGGAAATGTGAGCTGCTTTGCTTCATTACTTGGTGTCAAATCAGCACGATTTGTATTGGAGGAACATAATCCAATCACAGCAAAAATATCTCTTCTCATTCTTGTTTTGGATTTTTTGAAGCTAATTTGAATTTCAACAGAAGTTAACTTTGCTGCTTAATGTTACAGCTGGTAGAACTTAAAACTTGACTTTGAACTCATGGTAACTTCAACATGGCAACAGTTGATTTTATGGGATGTGGCAGCATCTCTACTTGCCTGTGTATTTGTTCACTTATATAAAATAGTTTCATTCCACTAACAAGCAGAGTGAGATGATCCTCTTCCTGTTTCAGCTGTGATCCTCCTTTGTGCCACAAGTTAATGCTGCACATTTTTTGACTAATTGCACCCAAGGACACAGACATAGAAGGAAACACATAGAATAAAGTAATTTTCACCAATTTCAAAGTAAGCCTAACCTTATATCATACCATCCAAATTTATTTGAAAATCATTTATTGAGGTTAATAGTCTGCACAGAGAGACTTTATGAATATAATGATTATTTTAATGAATATCCTTTTTAAAAACAATGACAAACACTTTATTTTATTTCAAATAGTGCTGTCTTGTACATGATTTTTTTTGCACAACAGAATAAATAAATAAATAAATAATACTGTGCATGAAACACTGGAACAGAAGTCCTTCGACTTTGAATCTTTTCACTTCCCCCAGGGGAGGGTGGAGACGGGGAGTGTGAGATTTGGAATTTCAGGCCTCTGTCGCCCTAATGCAGTTTCCCCTCCAGGGACCTTATTAGTCATTGGGTCACTACACACTGCACCCCTAACGGAACAGATTTCTATGCCCATGCCAGGACTTGTCTTGATTAATTAAGTATCAGCAGAGGCCATATCCAGCCGCCACAGGCAACAAAAGAGAACGAGAGGGAGAGAGAGAGAGCTGCAGAGAGAAACGTTACATTATATGTTAGTTATTAAACTGACACTCTTATCCTGAGCTACTTGCAGTAAATCAAACAGAGGAGTAAGTCCACATTTATGAGTCATTATCATTTGCAAGTAATAAAGCAATACAGAGAATATAGGGAGCAAAAATACAAGGTGAAGAAGTAAAACAGGAACAATAATATCTGAGTATGTGTGCATGTAGGTGTGTGTGTGTGTGCGTGCATGTGTGTGTCAGTCTCCATAAAACAATATGAAACTCAGCAGTATCTGTGTAGCAAGTAGGCGAAGAGAGAGAAGATTGTGGACTGAAGCAGGAAAGCGTGCCCTTTCACCTGCGCTGTAAAAGCTACTACTTTACAGACCGCTACACTTAACGTCATCATAGAAGCATTTATTTAAAGACTATGAACTCACTTTTAGGGTGCTTTCACACTCTATGTGAGCATGAGTCTTCTGTGAACATGCCAAACAGCGAGTGAGAACCCTCGAAAGACAAAACAAACAGAGACTCAGTTCTGTTTGCTTGTGGTTCCCTTTGTGGTTTCGTGCATTGTGAACATAAAGTGGCCCTAGACCGCCTGGTGTTCTGCTTTACCTTCAAGTCTTGCCATACATACACAGCACATACAGTAGCCATGGGAACGAGTAACCAGAATTTCAGTCCATCATAGGGAGGACAGGCTTTGATACACAGATATTTCTGCGTGGATGACATCTGCCTTTTCATATGGTCCTCATGTATTTTTAGTAATGCATCAGTCTCTTCTTGAGCCCCTTTGCTTTCCACGACTCCCTATTTTTCTTTTGGCTTTCATGTGTTTGGTTTCCCTTTCTCTATTTCTCATCGCCTTCTTAAAAATGGACCACAGCCAAATGGTAAGAAAATCTTGAAGAAAACAACCCATAATGCAGTATTACACTTTTGGGTTCTCAATTGTAATAGAGCTCTGGTGTGAACAAAAAGTGGTCTGAGAGCTCATCAATACCTGTGGACCAGGAAAGAGGACTGAGTCTTCTTTAAAGTCCACTTACAATGTGGACGCTGCGGACAGAGTTCATTTGCAGCTGGTTCACTTTTTGGTTCATTTCAAACGGGTTTGATTCCCTTTGTTGCACATCATCCCCTCTCTCTCCCCTGTTTATCTCAATTGTCACTGTCAAATAAAGTACAAATGCCAAAAAATAAATAAATAAATATAAAATACAAAATTTTAAGATCACTTACTTGTGATGAAGGTTTGTACAACGCTCAACATTTCCACATCGTCACATTGCCCTATCAGACGCCCAAAGGATTTTTCCTCCAGTCAGGCTATCTAGTTAACCTAGTAACTAAAGTTTTGGGAAAGTATCAATAATTAATGATTTCTTTGATCACACTTGATTTCGCAGCACACTAATTAGATGTAATAAATATATACTTTGTATCAAATTTGACAGAAATTAGAAGTAATGTCCCAAATTAGACAGTAATCTAACACCATTATACTTTAATTTCACCACATTATTGTCTAGAAACCAAATACAATACCATATTAGACCCAAAATATACTACAATTAGACATTATTCTACCTAAATTTGATACAAAATATGTACTAATTACGTCTAATTATTGTGTATTGCAAAATAATGACCATTTCTTCTTTAAAATAGTCTTTGTTGTGGCAGAAATTACACATAAACGTACACACTTTAGGGATGTTTTGTCACTGTAAATTTTCATAATTAAGGGCGATATGTAGCCTTGTAGGAGTCTCCTGTCTGACAGGCCTGACTGAGGTAACAGCACTCTCTTTAGCACAGAGAGAGTCGGAGCTGTTCTGTCTCATTAATGCAAGTTTCATTCTCTTTTTTGGTTTGCACATTAGGCAAAAACAGCATTGTTTCCAGGTAAACATTCTTCACCTGGAGCTGCACTCAGAAACAGGCTGAACTCTCCTCGCCGCACTTTTTACTGACTTTAAACAAGTGAGAAGAATGCTGCCTTTTCAGAGCGGTGTCTGTGTGTGTGTGTATCTTGTCTCCTTTCCTCCGCTGACTCAGCGCAGCATTGTTCTCAATGCCGCTTATTCAAACATTTTGTTACTTTGGCAAATTGTTACATTAAACAAAAGCAAAATGTTATTTTCAAATTATTATACCACAATTGGGACTAGTGGTTCTCAATCCTGGTCCTTGGGTCCTAAAGAAACCTACTGCTGGTTTTCTGTCCTACTAAGTAGAATGAAAGCATTGAAAGCCTGGGACAATATACAGTCCTCTTGAAGGGAAATCCTGCAACACCTCATGCATCTGCATCTGCAGAAAACCAGTTCAACAGCAGAGTCATGAGATGGCACAGATTGAAGACTGTATTTGTGTTGACTTGGAGTTGACTCTTTCCTCTCTCCTCTGCTTTGTGCCCAGACAATCTGCCAACTTCCCATCCTCTGTGCATCATCTTAGACAAGATAATGCCAGAGGAAGATTCTAACGTATTCATGGACACCTTTGAGAGGTCGGCTGTGGTGTGTAGGTGGCCAGAGCAGGAGCGGGTTACCTCCCTCTATTAACCAGGGAGATGCAGCTCGTGACCCACAGCATATCAACCACCTGCTTCGAAATGAATTCTGCACCAGCTAGGCCTCACAATGGAGAGATGTCTGCCTCGACTCCGGGGGATTACCTGAGAGGATGCAGGCCGCCCGCTCTCTCATGCACAGCAGCTGCCCACACAGGGAGGCAGGGCCTGCAGCTGGTGGCTTCCAACCCCGATGACATCATCGAGCAGGTGGTGGCAAAAGTGACGGTTTCTTTCTGGTCGCAGCCATGGTGAAGATCCGTCTATCCATCCTGTTCATGAAGAGACATTGGCCTGGACCACTGAAGAAGACCCTTACAGCAGTCCCCCACGAACAGCAGAATCCTGGTCCTGACAGACTGTGATCCATCTCCACCTGGTACAACCTGGATGAAAACATTGTGGTGTGCACATCGTGACATTTACAAGTATCCCATAATCCCATTGGAGATTAGTTTCCAAAGAAAAAGAGGCTGCAGTTACTTCTCACCTTTCACATCCCCTGATATTAGGCATGGATCGACCTGGGATTACAAATTGATTATAGAATGCACAAGGGAGAATTCACAACAGCCAGAGGCGTGTGTTTTACTCTGCACTTAACAGTGAACATGGTGCGAACAATTACTCTTTAATCAAGGTCTTCTTTGTAAGAACTGGGATAGAACTGGCCGGGCCACTGGAGCACAACACACAGGGTTATCACTCCTCTGATCTTCACACTCACTCTCTTTTTTTTTTTTTTTGAAAACCACGCAGTAGGTGGAGAGAAGCTCAAACTGGGTGCGAAAATTACTTTTTAATAAAGGTGCTCTTCGTAAGAATTGGAATGGAACTGGTCAAGCCACTACGCCACAGCACACGGGGACATCACTTTGACTTTGGCTGTGTCCCATAATGCAACACAATATCTCAAAGCAGTGCCTCTGTGTAACAGATCTACGCAGTGTTGGACAGGATTTGTTTTATTTCCCAGATTAGAATCCCAATCCAAATTAGAATCCCAAAAGAGATTCTGACTACCCAATGCATATCATTTATATCACAGACACTTAAAGTACTGTTCAGATTATTGGGCATCAAGCCAATTCAGACTGATGTGTAACATTTCAGTTCAACTAGCCATACTCATAACCTTAAACCTAACCTTAACTCAAATTGTTTACATTTTCACAGGATGACCAAAATATAATGTGCTACAATTTCACAAAATTGTATGCATATCAACCCTAGTAGGAACAGTGACTTAAGCAGTGGTGGTAATTTATGTCGTGTTTAATTTAAGTTTGGGGATGTAAACAAGAACCAGAGGCAAATCTCTATTGCCCCACGCCTACAGACTCTGAACATTGTCAAACTTTTGCACACAACACTTGCAGCACGGTCACAAATGGTCCCATTCAATTGTCAGATTTCTCTCAAGTAATGTTTTAATTCCATCAAAAAATGCAACAACCACACACACATACACACACACTGTTCATCCCAGATAGATTGCACAGATTTTGATCGTGATATTTCAGCATTATTAGCACCATTATAATTTTTTTTCAAGTCTGGATGATATTTGGTTAGGGAACAATTAAGAACTGAGATGTGAGATCAAAAGATGAAAATAAAATATCTTTGCTAACTCCAAGTTATTATATTTTCTATATGAAGCCATGTGCATCAAAAGGTAGGTTGCTTGTATGTCAGTATCAATTTTTCATCCAGATGCACCAGCTGAATCTGGTGTCAATCTGTCACACAGTCGGTGCTTTCCAGCGGAATGAAGCAGAGTTTAACCACTGAAGGAATTTATGTCAGTTTGTATTTTCCTTTACAGCTGGTGGAATGATTAAAACAACCGTGATACATGACTTGGCAAGATTTTTTTTTTTTCTTTTTTGGGAATCACAAGTTTGCAACTTATCCTTTTATGCATACTCCAGCCATAAGTCAGCAATATGTGTACTAAATATTACGGCAAAGCCCTATTTGCATGTGATTATTCCACCTGTGCATCGTCAGCACTCATGCAAAATTCTTATTATGCATGCAACACATCAGCCACAATTCTTCACTGGTTTCATTTTCTCCTCATTTTAGTGGTGTAGCATGTGTTCATTGATCACAACGATACGCAAATGTGATTAACTGTGTTTAAAATAAAATTTCTAATCATACTTGTGCTAGTTTTATTTCATTTTTCCAATGCTTGGCAGGTAAGTGCAAATATAAATGGCCTTGCAGCAAGTTGAGCAGTCACAAATATCTAACTTATATAACTAAGCATGGACATGACTGAATAGAGCTCAGTATAAAGCTACAAAACAGCACATGATAATAACTTGTGCAGCAGTAAGAAGGGAAAGAAGCTTCAGGTATGCGTTGGAGTCAAGAATCAAGAGCAAACAAACTGAGTTGCCTGACTAAAGGTGTGCAGAGACTTCACATTTAACTGTAGTCCCCCAGAAGTCAATCAAATAATCCATTTGAAATGCAGCACGCATATTGAAGTCCGCAGAATTGGCAGATACGAGAAAATGAAAGCACATAGGGAGGTATGAGCATTCAAAGAGTGGGCCGGGAGAGTGGTGGACTGATCACTGCTAATAGTGTGCACAGTGGGCAGCAGGGTTGGCGTAGTGAGCCGAGAGACCATGCTTCAACTTGAGGACCACAGTTCAAGCCACTGTGTCGGCAAGCATCCAAACCTGCTGAAGTGTCCTCGAGCAGTATATTTAGCTGACACTGTTATCGACTTACAGTGAGGGCAACAGTGGCGTGTAAGCTTATAATCTAGATCTCCAAAATTACAAGCAAAAAAGGAGTATATAGTCAGGAATTCAGTGTGACCATAAAATAATGGTGCACAATAGGATATAAGTGCTAGTAGAAGAAATAGAGCAAGGTTTTTTGTTTGTTTTAGAGGGTTTTTTATTCACTGTGGAGGCAGCAGTCTGAGGTCGTGGAGGTGAAGGAATAAAGGGCTTTACTGTATATTTTGAAATTGTAATGAAGTTGAAATTGCACTTTGTGATATGCCAGAACACCCAGGCCGATGAAGGAGGAAAATTCACTTTCAGATCATTTATGTCAAAAATAATGGAGAAATAGTTTTTTCTATGATGTCTTCGTGCTACTGCATAATGATCTGAACTTTGTTTGCAGAGAGGACGCCGGAGCATGTGCAGCCCTCATGCTGCGAGCTTCTGTGCAAGCCCGCCACCCCCACCACCCCCCCCACGCAACCTCTGGTGTCACTGCTCCTGTGTGATGTGATGATGACACCAAAGGTTGTGCTTCTCAGCATGCAAGCGCTGTCCTCATTATGTTATATAGAAGCAGGAACACTGGTTAGATGGTTTAATTGGTAGTGCAAAGCCACACACAGAGTAAAACAATTTAAATTTCGATGTCACTATGCCACATCACGCTGACATATTCCCAGCACTCTATTTCTACGACTGAGGCTCCCATCGGGTTTCCTCTGAGGACTTTGCAGTGCTTAAGGAAAGGGCATCTGAGAATGTTTTATGATTGTAATGAAATATTTTATCCCAAAAGGACTGTGTTTTACAATGAAGTATTTGATCCCAAAAGGCGTAATTGCCAGACAAATAGGAGCCATTATGTGCCGCGTTTGCTTATGTGTGCACTTTGTATGCATGCTTAGATAGAGCCTGACCCGAGCCATTACATTCGTCTCTGGAGAACGGTTCTGTGAGATAGAGGTTGGCTCATGCTAAAGTAGGGTCGAATTAAATTGGATACTCTGAAACTCGCCATGACAGACAGAATAGTCTCCATCAGGTGGAATTGCAGGAAGCGTCCCTTTAGGACCCATACAGCTGCCTCAGGCAACATACAGATGAATAATTGAATAAACATACGTGCATATTAAAAAGGCCATTAGTTCCAATAAAAAATGATTAAATTATTCACGAGAAACTGAGAAAAGGGGCAGATGTTAAAACAAACTGTATTTCAGTTCATATCGTGTATGAATGTAAGGACAAAGCTGTTTTGTGGATATAATTTTTCCTCTGATACGCAAAATAAAACACACTTATCTAATATGAGAGACACTTTGATGGAAAATGTAGTACTATCTCCTTTTTGATTCCCCTCTATGAAATATTGATGGAATGCTAAATCGTCATCCATCAATAAAGATTTCATTTTAAATGTTATCTAGGGTATTTGTGAAGCTATTATCTCGATTAATGTGTTAAATGCATTTGCTGTTTTTTTCATTTTAATGCAACATATGGGCATAATTTGAAATTATTACTAATCATGTACTAATCACCACTAAATCATTCATTAAGATAATCACTTCATTTGCATAGGCTTAAGGGATAGCTAAAGGCAAGGTAGGATAAGATAAGGTTTTGCTATGATGCTTTAGCCACTAACCAAATTGTTGCCCAAGCTAAGGGAACCTCAGTGCATAATGATTCTTTCTGCAGTGTTGTTGTGGCTGCATGAACCCTTAACTGTCCTTGTCTGCAGATTTGATGTGATTGCCTTGGGCCTATAATTAGCTACCCATGGTGCACCTGATCACTATGTGTTTTTCCTCATATTTTTCCGGGCCTATCATCTTAAAATTACCGAAGCAGACTCCAGGCAGCCCGGTAAAACTGTTAATGGGCTGCAGCAGAGATAACATGGTGGCGGCTAATGTTGTTCTGTCATTCAAATTAAGAGTTTGTCATACCTGCTCTGGTAAATAAAGTGGGCGTAGCGGGTGTGATGGGCGAAAAGGTGCACGGGAAAAAAAATCTGTCCTTGTGTGGGTGTCTTAAAATATGTTACAACAAGTGTTAACAAGGGCAGGTCAGTCGGTGCGGTTCTATCTCCAAACCAATCCACCTCAGGAATGGAAATGGTAAAAACACAACCTTGCCCTCTGTCCCCCACCTGCCAAGTAGCTATTAGGGCAGCACGGCCTCCTGAGGTTGGCTTCGGCGGCGAGGTGAGGAGGGGAACACTGATTCATTAGACCTTTCAGTATGGAGGAGCTGTGCCAAAGCTGCCATCGGAAAAGTTCAGAGGCATCACGAGGTGTAGTCGGTGGGGTGGAGGATGGAGGTCTTCAGGGAAATTCTCCACACAACTTTCAGCATGTCTGATCTCAGCAGGCAATCCCCCTCTATAAATGTGTCTGTCTGCAGGGGGAGGCAGCGCCGGGGAAGGAGGGAGGGAGTGGGGCTGACGCAAAACTTCGTTATGCTCAGAGAGGAAAATATTGCATGGAAATGAGGACAGAGACACACCAGAGACAAACAACCGGAGACGATCCCTGGATGTCAGAGATCACCCCCGCTCATCATATTCCCCCTCACGCCTCCCTCTGGGTAGTGATGGGGAACCGGGAGGACCCAGTAAAAGGCAACATAATCAATCAAAGTAGGCAGTCTGACATTCAACATAGCAGAATGTTTCAAAGGGGAATTCACAGCTGTAGCAGGCTGGCTCTCTCGTTCTGGTCCCTGGTGTGCCGCCGATGCACACCACACACACACACACTGGTTGGGTTCATTCAACAGTCATCGCCTTCATATGCAAGCAAAGTGTTTGTTTTTGTGTGTGTGTGTGTGCATACGACAGATACCTGCGCTGAGTTCACCTGAATCATTAGGGGTCTTTTTTTTTGCCGGAGCTACGTGAGCAACGTGCAGCATACAAACAGCAGATCAATAATCTCCATGTCTGGGTTTTTCTGCAGCTGCAACATCCTGGGTTCAAAAC
>OMLF01013827.1:31951-42787 GCA_900302615.1 Holocentrus rufus | reverse complement strand
ATTAGTAGTATAAATTAATTATTAACTTAATAACACAAAACAAGCTATAGAAAATGTATATATATATATATATATAAAAAGTAGCCTATTACCTTCAGTATTTATTAAGGTTGTCCATTTATAAGTAAAGTTATTTTCGTAATTATCATAGGCTAGTAACTAACAAACATATAGTAACTAATATAATAATAACAAAGGCCTATAATAAACGCCCGCTATAGTGCCAAATTGCAAGTGATTAGTGCTTTGACTGAAAAATAAGTTCAGTTGCTTTTAAACAGGAAGTGATTAAGTTCACTTATTTATGTTGTTTATGTGTTCAGGTGATCGTAATGTGTGTTCCGTCTTGATCCACTAAAAAGTTACAGGAGTTTCATTAAAAAAGTTATTAATACGCACAAAAGGAAAGTGCTTAAAAATATACTACTGTAGAACTGCGTGATATTTTTTTTTATATCATGCACTCTTGCGTTATTGTTCACAAGAGTGTTTGTACAGACAGAAAAGTGACTACGAACAACAAAAGGTGAGTGTTGGGAGAACAAGGCCAGGTGGTCTGAAAGGTTCCTGGCAGCCAGTGTGTTCATCCCGGTCAGTTTTTATTTCATTTTCATTTCATTATTCGTCTGTGAGGCTAATCTTTGTCTGTCCTTATGTTACCATCAGTTTTTGAGTTGTTCCTTGTCGTGCTGCTATCTTTACATTTTGGCAGATATATAATATATCCTACGTATCGATCACGGGAGAGAGACAAACACACCACGAGCTGTCCATGGTGCTGAACAGTAGGGTCTCAATTAAGACGGGACGTAATATTTCTGCCGGCCTATCACCTCCACTGCCTCCTCCCACACATCATTTCCACAGCTAAAAAAAAGTCTATAAAAGAAGGATGTGACTGCATTTCAAGCGCAGGCTGGGATAAACACTCCCATAAGCATATGGGAGCCATGGCCGTCTCAGTCAACATAACGCTTGTTCCTTTGTCAGTTGATTTTGACAGCCCAAGTGATTACTTGCTCTTCCTTTTTCACATTTTGGTTGGGACGACCACCGTCCTCGTCGCCGGTTCCGTCGTCATTGGCATCTTAAGTACACGCATGCTGCTACGACAAAACAGGTTTCTATTCATGCTGAACACAAGCGTGTGTGATACGATGACTGGTGTTGGTATTTTCTACCTCTGTCTCTTCGATGTGCGTGTGAGCTACCCGCCTAAGAACGGCACTTTTTACATTTTGCCCTCACTTCTTGGGGTTAACATCATGACGTTTTTATTTGCCCAGTTTGACCGATATTTTGCCGTGTGTCATCCATTCTTTTACGGTCGTTTTGTTACCAGACGACTGATTGTGTGTGTTAACGTGTATAGCTGGTTACACGTCTATACTCAGTTACTCATACAGCATGTAGTGCCACTGTCAAAAGCCATGGAGATTGCAGTATACAGCAGAATCAGTTTACAGGTAGTGATTTTCACGAAAGTAACCATGACCATTAAACTGCTCGTTGTGGCAAAATATCAACTCCAGCGAGAGCCACCGGGCCCAGAGACGGACAGCAAGAAGGAGTCGTTGGTGATTATTGTACTGGTGGTTGCGTTTTTTCTGGTGCTGTGGACCCCGGCCATAGTGAACATGATTGTGTTGCAGTTTACAGGGAACGGTATCAAGTCGGAAAACGAGGCCCTAAACCCAGTAACCTTTTTGTCCAGGAGCAACGCGCTGTGCACGCCGTCCCTGTACCTGTGGGCCAGCCCTTCACTGAGGACGGCGGTGTGGGAAACTCTATGGAGCAAAATCTGCTGCAGAGCTGAGGTCGCATGCTGTATGCACCATGACACAAAAGCCCAGAAAGTTTAGTTGCATTGTCGCTTCTGTGTTTGATTGATTGATGGTCTTTAAGTAATAATCCCGAAAATAGAATTTTGTCACCGATGCCAAAAATAAGGTAACACAAATTTCATTTATCTGGGCAGAAGAGGATATTTATCTTGGGCTCTATATCTCTGCACACAATGTTAAGCAAAAACTGTTGTGGTCCCTTTACTTATGGGATAGTTGGAAAAAGCTCAGGGCTGGTTTGTTTTTCATCATCGGATTGATTGACTCTTTCTGGAGTTTTTATCCACAGAGCTGTCACTATATCGAGCTGAAGTGTTCATGAGATATTTTCCACCTAATCTGTACTATGTGTACTAGTTACTACAGTAAATTAAGGAAAATGCCATTTACTTGTAATTTAAATAAAAGTGCTTTTTCAACGCTGTATTCACTTCTTTTAGAACAGAATATGCGGATGATTTTCCATTTTAAAAGAAAATAATAATAATAATCATAAGCAGCTAATTTAAAAACTTTAATTTTATTAAATGATGCCACAATTACCCACATCTTTTGATGTAAACTGCATTAAATTCCTCCTATAGAGCCAATCTAGATGGTTATTGTTCCTTAAGATGTCATGTTGAACCATTTATCATCTCACAAGAAATCCTTTATCAGTCTGGATAAAACTGCCATGTTAATGTGCATGTAACTGCTCCCAGTGAGTTTCATGGTATACAGAAGGTGAACACACGCATCACACATATCCACAAAGCTCATTATTTGTGTTGCTTGTCTTTTACATAATCTGCAGACTCAAGTTTGCCATGCACTTACAGATCAAGACAGAGAATTAAAACGTTCAAAGTTACCAATCATGTTATCATTTATTTATTGTTGTTAGGTCCTCTTACAGAGCCCAAAAGGTTTTTTGTCTGGGCAGACTCACATGTTGCTCTTTTTTTAAGTAGTTGTTTTGAGCTTTTCACAAAGAATTTAAAGCCAAAAACCAAAAAGTTTTTTCAGGACAGATTTCATCAAGTGTTGTTACCCAACAGAAAAAGCATACTGTACAGATTACCAGGCCCATCAAAAGGACCACAAAAAGAAGCAGAAGTAATGAGGAAACCACTGAACAAAAGAAGTGATACAAGGGAAGTGATACAATGCACAATGGACAGCTAAAAAATCCCTTTAAGAAAGTCCTGAACACAAAAATTGCTCCAACGCAATTTTTAAATGTGGAAGAAAATTAGGACAAAGTAGGGAAAAGCGGGACGGTCCTGTGTTCTGATATTTGACACAAATTAAGACAATTTAACAGCTTATGCATGGTGTGTTAGGTTGATTATGATGAACAATCCCTGTGAACAGTTGACATAAAGGGACAAATCTCATTTGTGGCCTAAAAAAGGCACTGAACAGCAACATTCATATCTAATTCATGTTGCAATGTGCATTATGCCTCATCTGTATTTTGGCTATTGGAACCTACAAATTGATCAGTGTTGTATACTGAAATGAGAAGATTGTCTAGATCTGATGGCCGCCTGAATCTCTGCACTGTTGGCCACTGAGCACCTCCACTAGAACTGCAGTCGTGGGTTAAATGCCTTGCTCAAGGGCACTTCATCTGTAGTTATTTATGAAAGCGAGAGCAACATTATTGCCACCCAGATGTTTTCCTGCTCCACTGCAGGATTGAAATGATCTTCCAGTCATTGCAAGTTTTTCAAACATTTAGGGGAAAAAAAAGAGCGACACTTACCATGACTACACAGCTTGCTGTCCGATTACATATGACCACGTTAAGTAGCTAATTTAGCTTGTTTAACTGAGCAGAGGCAGCATTTCATGCTGGAACTCCAAAAAAGAAGTGCTCATTTAATGAAGTGAATCCATTGTAGCACATGTAACAAAAATCTGACTGTAATATTGCAAGGTGTAAGGAAATCAACATACATAGTCTTTTATCCCCAAAATAAATTCATATTTATTCACCATAATGGACAGAATGTTATCTGATCTCTGTTCAGAGTGCCATATGGGCAGGAATTTAACATTTTGATAAGGGAAAACATTCCACATTTAAAAAAAAAAAGAAAAAAAGAAAGAAGAAGTATCAGGCTGTGATGAGAGGGCCTGGGTTTCCACTTCACCATGCACTCTAGCTTTCAATACCGGAGAGGACAGAAGAAAGATGTACTCTAACTAAGTATGTATGTGCTGGTGTATCACTGCATTTCTTATTGTCCGCATTTACTCTGATCTCTCAGCTGTGACCAACAGCACATCTGCAAAGAACTTCCCAGATTCTGTCCCTTTTAAAATCTTTATAACCACTGGCAAGTTCAACTTCTGCCAGAGAGAATTGGTGAAGGTGCTTTCTGCAGAGGACGTCCATCAAAGATGAGTGTATAAAGAAGCTGGTGCCTTAGACGGTGGAACAGACAAGCTCTACCCAAAAGTCTGTTTGAACACATTTGTCAGGGTGTGCTGATCCAAATCCATCTGCCTGTATGTGAGTTTGTTCTACTGCATGTGTCTTATGTTTGTTTCATTGGCTCAGTCAGTACTTAGTGTGTGCATGTGTTAAAGTGCCACCAAAGAGTTCTGTGTAAGGCTGTTTGTTTATTCGCTACCAATTGGGTAGCTCATGTAGCTGCATGAAATGTGAACTAATGCGAGGATACAGTTGTTGGTGTGTGTGTGTGTGTGTGTTAATTCTACCACAATGTCCATGGTGGCTGCTTAAGGGGGAAGGAGGCCAAAGAGGAAACATTGACAGGGATGGAAATAACGGCCCACGGCAGTGCTTGTCTTTGGAGGGACCTCCTGATCATCAACCTAGATGAGACAGTAAAAATTATTATATATTAATGCTTAGAATTCGGAATAAAGCAGTTGTGACTGTCTGTGTGTGTCTCTCACCCATCTCGTCCCAGCAGGAATAGTGCAGGAATGCTTGGTTTGGTGGTGCTCCCATCAGTGATCATATCTAGATACTGACTGTCATTATCAACTGCGTTATCTGCAATCAGTACGGCTTTGCCTCCTGCCTCCTCCACTTGTCGAGCCTTTTGGACAAAGGAGCAGGACCTGGAGCACACAGGTAGACCCTTTAATGAAACATGAATCCATGACAGCTCCTGGGAACTACTTAGTCCTTCCTTGATGCAGGAAGGTAATAGGTTATTACAGTGTGACAAAATGTCATTCACTGTTGCAAACACTAAATGGGCCTACTTATACATACATATAGAACATATAGAAGTGGGGGTGCATAAGTTCCTGGTTTTACTCTTGAGTGAAGTTGCTCTACAGCGGCACCCAGAGGACATCAGCTCAAATTGCAGTGACAGGACAGTCAAGAATATTGCTGGTCTTTGTCATCACTCACCTCTCAATAGTTTCTGTTAGCTGAGTTAATTGGCAGTTACCTTGCTGGCCATCTACCCCTCACCTCAGTTCAGACTATCGTACCAGAGCTGCAAAATGTCTCCATCCAAACCAAAAAGTTTCAGTTTTGTATCACTGGTTTTTGCTCACATCCCCACTGACATGAAGGTATAAACACAGGCTCAGACACAAACTCAGGCACACATATGTACATACCCTCTTTCCACCAGGATCACTTGTCCCTTGATGATTTCTTTGTCTTTTAGCTCTGAGCAGCCGTCTGCTGGGTCCGCTGGCACAAGTAAGATCTCATCATATGATGAAGTCTGGGAACCAGAGGGAAAAAACAGAAGGGGCAGTGCAGAGGTTTTAGACACAGAAGATCTTCTGGGCAACGAATAAAATGCAGCAGTTCAAAGGGCAAATTACTCACAAAATCTCCTCCAAAGTCTTTAGCAGGGGCTGCACTGAAGATGTACCCTATCTCCTCAGGACTGATGACACGGAAATATAGCAGTTCATTGACCCCGAGACCTGGAGCAGTCCGGTTGAAAGGTTGAAAGAAATACAAAATACTCAGAACTTTATCACAGGATATTATCTCACAGATGTTTATGACTGCACTAGCGGTAACAAGCTTTGACTGACCGCCGGAGCAGTGTGACATGGGATCTATGGGGATTCACAGTAAGTTCGAGAGACAAATCATGATAAACTACAACGAAATCGTCTTAGGTTTCATTGCAGCTACATTAGCATGCCCACTGACCCGTTAGCTACCCGTTTGCTAGCTCAGCTTACAAAGCACCTGACACTTGCCTCTGCTGTTTCTCACCTGCCGTGCGACTAAAATACACGAAAACACTCCAGAGACATACAATCCATGATGCTGTCCTGACAGTCTTTGCCATGTTCAAGACAACTGCATCGCTCAGAAACGCTACACAGACCAGACTCGGGGTGACTTGGTTTTATATTTGAACACGGGCTTTTGCCTCTGTGTGTCTACGTCGACTGTCTATAGAAAGAGCAATTCATTCGTTTGCGTCTGAGGCACTTCCGTGTTTGTTTTCTGCCGCATGCGCACCTACGCTTAGCTTGGCTCTTGGAGTCCAGCGGCACAACAGAGATAAACAAGGGACAATGAAAGGCGCAGGATTTAAGTTCTCTAATAAAAAATAAATAAATAAACAAACAATCAAATAACTAAAAGCATTTCTGGATTGATTGTAGTGGTTGACCTACCATGTAAATGCAATGTTCCTGATATAAATCCTAGTGGAAATAGTCAGTGCAACCTATTCATAATCTAATAAAGCAGAGATGCCACACAATCATGCCCACCGCTTTCCAAAAACATTCCCACATGCCACCACCCGCATCAGCACCACCCCAATTTTTGGCCCACACTTATCCTTGTCTTCCTCCCATAGTTTGTATATAAAGTATGTATTTCTGTTCTATTTATTAAGAAATGTATTTATATACAGTCTATGCGCCCTAACAACACAAGCAAGGAACCCTTGGGTTGCAGTGAAGTGCAATGAAATCATGTCCCTTGTTTATAGATTTAAGAGTAAAATTTCAGACAATTTAATTCTTTACCACTGTGAAATCTTACATCAACCATTAGAACAAAGTGAAATGTAAAATCATGTGAATCCAGAACATGTGTGCTTATTGGACAAATGCCATATGAAAACTGACTTTTGGGTTTTCACATGTGACTTTTCAATGAGAGAAACACTTCACAAAATTAATCAAAAGTGTATGGTATACCCTGTATTTCTTTCCTTCATCCCGATATTGTTTTCCCAATCATTCATTTATGTAGTCTCAAATGACTGGGATAGTGCTTGTATCACACAATGATGAAAGCTATTGAGATGCATGTTTTTTATTGAACTTTTTTCACTTAAAGTCACAGGAAAATGGTATCATGTTGTTTCCATAACTGGGTGTGTTTTCTGTGGAAGCAGGATGTGGGGGCGGGGCATAATGCAGGGGTGGGTGAATCAAAAATATAAGCCAAGATTAGTAAGGGAGAAAGGGGAAGTTTTATTTGCTGGGAGGGGTCTGATTGTACATTATGATATGGAGAATTAGCCGGCAAAGCAATAAAGCCAAATTTAATTTCACTGTGACTTTCAATTATAATTTCCCCCCAGCCATTAGGATTCAGTTGTGTGAACGAAACAGAACTGTCCTGGCCTTTGACTTGGCCTTTTTCCTCTGCTTTGTCTTGCAGTGGAGCATGTCTTCAGATGACAGCTGTGGACAGCAGTATTTTACTGTGTGTCTGCATTTGCACAGCTCCTTTTTCCGTGCAAGTACCTGCAATGAGACAAATGAAAGATTGGGGTCTTAAAGAAGAACATTTCACTATTTTTACTTTGGCAACGATATGATGTTCTAATCTGATATCCTGAGTTTTGATTATGAACATTATGAACATTAAATAGTGACATTTATTCCCTGCAGTGAAGATTTGCTGTTTGGGTGTTGTCTTAGTTTCATTTCCTTGATACTGGAGCCCTACTGAGTGAGTGTCAGTATCATTTGCTGCTGAAGCTTCTAGGCATTTAATGTTTAATCCAGGGCAGGTTTTTAGGTACACAAAGCAAGATAGGATCTGCAAAGGGGAAAATGATGCTTCATTTTTTCATACTGCCTATTAACTCTCAGTGAAGACATTTCACTCTTCAATCACTGGTGCATCTGAGCCAAGAAATCTGCTGCATTTTTGTTGTTGTTGTTGGTTTTCAAAGGGTAAGCTCCACCAGCCACAATAACTAATAAATTAATAAAATGCTCCTGACTCCAGACTTCCTGCCATCTTTAAACTCAAAGCCCTTTCTGCCACCCCTCACCTTCTGTTGTTGCTCTACAAAAGTATAATTCAGCCCATTTTCCTCGACTGTTGCCCTTGTTTCTTCAACATGTTAACTGCCTCCAGTAGGAACAAACTCATCTGCATCACACACAATGCCTACAAAATAATTGGCCTCCCCACCCTAAACCTCTCAGACCTCAACAGCAATGCCATGACACATAGACCAAGCACCACAGCACATGACCTCAGGCACCCCCTCAACCACTCTTAATATTATACCTTAAAATATTAATAATATCTTAAATACCTCTATAATATCTTAAAATACGCCAGTAGCTGTTATATGTATATGTGCTATGTACATAGGTAGGTGTGTGTATAGATGAGGATGTATACTGTATGGATGTCTTTCATGTAGGTATGGTGTGGGTGTGCATTGTATTCATGTGTGCCTTTGTACAGACTGGTGACAAATTCCCTTGACAACCCGACAATATAGACTCTAAACTGTCTATCTTCCCCCACCCCATCTGACAGTTCCTTAGTAATGATTCAGGCACAGTCACTGAGTAAGTAAGTAAAAGGTGAACCTTAAAAATATTAATGATACATGACTGCTAACAGACATTGAGAAATACTGAATCATCACATATTGTGGCTGACATTTCAAAACACAATGAAAAACAAAAACACTCAAAAAACATTGTTTGGCTACACATTGCATATTCTGATTATCACATTTTTCCTCTCAACCCTGTGTCACCACTGTTATCTCTTAGTCTTGCAGTATGGCACTCCGCCTTATTATTTATTTCTTAAAATACAGATGTCACAAATGATACAACCGTTATACATAATTTTTAGTCACTTGTAACATTTTTGCCAACTAGTTGAATGAATAATGTATTAGTTGGATTGAATAATACATAGTCTGCTAAGAACTTGTTTGGTAACTTTGCCCTTATACTCATAAAAGTTTAACTCATACTAATAGCCCATTTATTTTATGTTACTTCTTATTTCATTTTTGCCATTCACTTTTCTTGTTCTTATACATAAAAATGAAGAAATTTTTCAGTTGAATCCTACTGATTTACACAACTCACTGTTTTAATTATTACTGGTTTTACCAAATATAGTTATTATCCATTATGAGACACTATTTATTAATCATCTGCTCCTACTGTTTATTTCTTGTCACTCTTCCGCTGTTCCTAGTAGCTATTACATAGTGACTAGTGGTGAGTAAACGGAAAGGTAAGAAAAAACTACTCATCACTGAGAAACTGCAAGTCCTTTTTCCTTAGAATAGAGTGAGATGGGACATCGACTACTGAAGAGTGGAACAGCAACTAGCTTTGATAAATGAGTGGAAATGGATTATACTATAGTGTTAATTATTAACAAGCGGATAATGAAAGGACATCTAGTAAAAACATGATCTGAAGTGATCTTTAAATCACTTGATATCTAAATGAGAGAGGATAATATCAGTCACTTAAAATTACTGGGAAGAATTTTAGTCACCATTACCTATTGAATTAGAACTATCTGTTACATATCAATGAATAAAATAACAACAGTAAGTGTCAGAATAGAGACTGAGGACTAAAAATTTGAGTTTTAAAAATTTAGCTTTTTAATTTTTAGTAACTAGTGCATTATAAGTGACAGAACACTCAGTGACCTGATAAGTACTCCTGCCTAATTCGTCATTTCACCTATTTTAATATGAAGAGTGCAATATTAAATCGCCTGACTTGCCTCATCAGAGGTACATCAGCAAGAATTTTCCATTAACAAATATTTAAGTATAGCCTTAAACATCAAATTTTAAACCTTTGAAGAACCTTTGAAATTGGTACTGTGACAGCTGAGGAACATCTACGCAAAACTACACACACATAAATGAAGAAGCAACATGTGTGAAGAAGGAAGCACAGAGGTCTTTTAATAGCCATCGGTTAATGCACAGCGTCAAACCACCACACTGCACAGAAACACTAACACACTGACGCAGACATGAGAGGGACAGAAAAATTGTATTGATACTGGCTTTGCTCTTTGACCTTATATGTTAAATTAAAATAAATAATAAACATATAAATTAATAAATACATGAAAATAAATAGTACACTATACTGGATTAATATATTGTAAAATTAAACTCCTAAATTACTAAATTGAGAATACGGTATATGATTGACCCAGAGGAAGAAAACCATGAGACATCTGAGCTGTTTGAGAAGGAGGAACAGATAGTGAAGACAGTAGATGGACAGTAGGCAGGATGTTGGTAGAGGTTCAAGTGTAAAGGTAGAGCAGGACGAGACAGTGGTGGGTTTAAATAATCTCAGGAGGTTACATTTTTCCAGGGAGTCCAATGGCTCCATGCAGAGCGCACCAGGGAGTCTCTGCAGCGCGCCCTCAGCTTGCTGATCCTCTTCGGTATCAGAGTCGATAAGGATTGCTTAGTCTGACGAGAAAGAGATAACACAGTAAAAACGCGCAATGGAAAGATATGTTAGACTTTATTTTAGTTCGAGAGTCAGGCATGTTTGAGTGTGTGTGTGTGTGTGTGTGTGTGTGTGTGTGTGGTTTCGGCATACCGTGCCGTCGTCTCTCAACACATATTCGATCTCGTGCTCCAGACTGAAGAAGCTGTGAGGGGTGGACCAGCTGGATGGTGGCTCGATGGTCACATTCAGGTCCTGACCTTCATCCTCACATTTAACTATTGTGGGAATGTCTGGTTGGACTGCAGAGGTAAAAAAAATG
>OMLF01013827.1:16235-28306 GCA_900302615.1 Holocentrus rufus | reverse complement strand
TCTTTATAAAATGTGCACCTGCTCCGAAAAGTTCCCGTATAAGCTGCACTGACTTAAATTAAACTTCCTGAACACTCACGATTGCTGAGAGTATGCAAATTATTTACATCTAACTCTAATCTCAAAGGAGTTTACCATTCTTAACAGGGTGGTCATTGTTGACTTTTCCTAATAACACCAACTACACTTTCTGTAAATGTGATGTCATCAAAATACACCCCTAAGTTTCAGTTGGATGGCAGTCGATGGCAAGTAACTTTCTGTTAAAAATAAATTAAAAAATAATCTTTTCTTTTTTTTATCGGTTTATATTTGTGAGTGAATGATCACCTTGAGATACAAAATCACCTACAAAAGTAAAAGTCTCAGTTGGCCAGCTGGGGATTTTGACGGTGGTTTGGAACAGAGGACTGATAACCCAGTGTCAGCAGAGTGGTGGATAATCTATTTATTACATTTGGCTACAAATGAATTTAATTTTTATTACTCAGTAGTAGTGCTATTTTAGTTTTTTAACGGGTTTTTAAATATATTTTTTAACATTTAATTTTTTTAAATATTTTAAGTGTTTAATGTTTTACAAATATTCAGTTTTAGTTAGTTTTCTGTCAGTTCTTGTTCTAGTATTTTTGGTGGTGGTGGTTGTATAATTGCTTAAATGTATGATGGCAGAAGTTCAGAAAATGCATTTTGTATGTTTGCAACAGCTATTACGTGATACAAAGTTGTTTATTTACAGTACACTCATTTAGTAAAATGGTAAAACTTCCCATTCCCTACCCTGTACAAGAACATTTCACGGGTATTTCTTTAATTCTAGAAATAGACGAGTTTCATTTGTTTTTTCCCCCCAACACCTTGGTGTCTGACTATAATGACGTGTTAAGTAGTATACAGACTTTGAGGTTCTAATAAGGGATTGCAGATGCAAACGAGCTGTCCAGCTAACTAACAGTGTTTGTATTGTGGATAGCCTCTGTACTTCAGTCATAAAGACCCTTTGTTTTCAATTTGGAAGCACACAACTCTTCACAACTGATATCACAATGTTGATTCTTCAGACAAAATCACAAAAAGAAGCAAAATTCAGTTATTGGGAAGTCATTATCAGCACCAACTGTCACAGAATTTCCCCCATCACTTGTGAAAAAGTGAAACCTAAGTTTTAGGTTCATAAGCTTGCTGTTAAAACAAGGCAGTCATTTCCTTATGTCTAACAAACACTGTCAAAAAAAAAGAAAAGAACTGAGAAATTTAGAAATTTAAATGTTATTTTTATTACATGATTGATTCCACCGATACATTTGATGTGTTGGCATCACAACGCAGGAGAGGCAGCGTGAGACAGGAAGGGATGCACATTCCACTGAATAAAATAATTTCACTGGGACAGCAGAACAAGGCAAATCAGACAACTGGGGAAGGGCTGATGGAATTTCAGCCCAAGAGTCAAGGTTACAATTTAGATAAGAGCAACTTTTATTTGTAGCCACAGAGCAAAGAGGGAGATGAACAGTTATAAAATAAAAGCTACTGTGTCAAAATACAATATGTCGAGAAGAGCCTTGAAATTTTGCTGGTGTTGTTAGTTTGCCTCGTTCTTTGAAGCCTCATCAAAGTTCTCAACAAGATCTAAAAAAACAGATAAAGAGAAGGAAAGAAAGGGAGAGGGGAAAAAAGATTTAGTCAATAAAAGCATCAATTACAAATCAAATGTTTAGTATCTTCACCAAAAGTTGAACTACTGAGCGTAGCCATGGGAAAAGTGGCGACAACTTTAAAAAATGCTGAAATATTTATGACTAACTGCATTAGAAAACTCATATTTCACTCGTTACTAAATAGAA
Source organism: Holocentrus rufus (assembly GCA_900302615.1). Taxonomy (NCBI): domain Eukaryota; kingdom Metazoa; phylum Chordata; class Actinopteri; order Holocentriformes; family Holocentridae; genus Holocentrus; species Holocentrus rufus. Next base: position 26,459 of record OMLF01013827.1, on the reverse strand, counting down.
CTTAAGAGTTATATCTAATATTTCTGCGGCCAAGTCTGAGATTAATCTTGACTAAACCTACTGAGATCATTAAACTCCCATGGGATTACACATGAATACTAAATTCAAGAGCAGTCTGCTTGTGCATTATACAACAATTCAGTGATTCACTGTGAGCTCACAAAATAAATGCAAATTGATGTTTTATGTGGGAAAAGGGGATTTTTCTTACCTGGAACTTCATCATCCTCCTCTTCAGCAGCAACCATGGGGGCTTTGTTCTCTCCAACTGTGAGGGTGAAAATTTGACACAATATTATACAGTATAAAAGAAAACCTCACAGGCAACAGCACACACAAACTTAATTCAGCTGATGAAAACATATCAAAGAGTGTTGAGCCTCTACCTGGCTTAGGCAGGGTCTCTGCTAATCTCCTTAGGCTGGTGAGACTGTCGGCGCCCAGCTGGTTTAGGATTCCTGGGAGCATCTCTGTGAGCTGCTTGTTCTCAGCGTGCCCTGTGATAGTGAAGGTGTTGGCAGCCAAGGAGGCCTGAACCTTTGGGTTGTTAAAGTGGATCACTGTCCCCTGGTTTGTGAACATGTTGACCTGTGGTGACAAAACAGGAGGGGGGAAACAGACAGGGGCTCAAAGTCAGTGTCAAAAAGACATCTCTACTGGATCTCACTTGAGTGTGTGTTTACATGCATTTTAAGAAATCAGGTTACTGAGAGAAACCAGGTTATGTCGGGTATGCCAATTACTGAAAATCCCATTTACACACACTCCTTTGAAGTCCCCATGTCAACTGGGGGAATCCCCTGCAAAGCCCCCTTTTGGAGTGCTGGTTCATTTCATTTCCACTTCCACTTTCTCCCCCCAGTTCTAAGTTTATATCAGCACAACTCCCAAGATCCTCCAACCTGTAATGGCAATCCGCTCAGCTTCAGACTCCATCAGACAGTTTCTTGACTTGGAACTCCCGTTAATATTTGTGATTTAATCATTACTTCTAGAGCCTGTTTTATTCAAACTGCTGTCACACACGAACACAGAGCTATACTGGCGAATAGCAAAGATTATTCTGTAGTTCTCTATAATGCTCCATAATGATTTAATGCTCATCCATTCCTGTTTTTTTTTTTACCATTTTATTTTTAATCACATCATCACATCACACGCAGCCTGCCTCTTGGAGAAGACTGAGGGCTTCAGTGACACCTGGCAAGACCCGGCATCATGGGTCACATGGTTTACATTAAAGATGTTAGGGATATTTATGAGCAGACACCAATCACATATTCTTCATATGGAATTTCTAGTGATGCTGATTTGATACAAGGTTTACTGGTAGCATGCTGAGAAAAGAAAATGCTCAAGGCATCTGTGCTCTTTTATCTCTGAACTGAGATTTTTGACAAGTTGTTGTAAACTGGCAGCAAAAGAGACAAAATCTGTATTTATGGATAGTTATTTAAATGGCTAATAAAGGCTGGTGTACCTCCTCGATGCCAGAGATGTTGTTGACTCCCAGTTTCTTGAGGGAGAACTGCAGTTTCTTGTCATCTGCTGTAGCTGTTCTGTGCACCACCTTCTTCTTTCTGCGGGCTGACCCCTGTGGAACACAACAATGAATTGAAATATGTGAACATGTAAAATCCAGCAGCAAACTCTCACTCACGCTTGTTTCTTCGAAGCATCTGCCAACATGTCTCCCAACTTACCTTGCCGCCTATGCGAACCTGCGCCTGCAGTTTGGCGAGCTTCTCCTGGTTCATTATCGACTCCTTCATCTAGTAAACAAAACACAGCAGATACACACATTGTCAATTCTAATCGTTGTCTTGAGATCAACTATAGGTCGAGGCAGTAACCTAAGTTTAAGGAAAATCTGCAGCCTAACATTTGGCCAGTCGATTACTCAAAAATCTTTGACATCCAAAGTTTTCCCTTACTCTGATCAACACAGCTACTATGTAGTCATCTCCATGCACAAATTCTCTGGGATTTAAAGATTAAGAGAGTCGACAGGAGAAAAATACAACAGGGTACCAAGCTTGTTCATAAATGGGTGATCACTGAAATCGTGACAAACTTGTTACACATCTACAGCGGGCTGTCAGTTTAACTGGTTTGTTAATTTTGCATTACAATGACAAACACCCGTTAGACTTGAAACTCTCCGAAATCACACCACTTCTTTTGGCACAGCAGAAACTGCAGCTGCCACACGCCCTAAAATAGCTGCACACTCGTTGTTCGTCGCTCAACTCTCGACTCAAGTTCTGCACAACCCAGACAGAGGTGTCCGGCTAAAGTTAGCAGCTACCTCGCCCAGTTTCCTCGCGTTCTCTCAGGAGAAATCGGAGCGAATCAGCGCAGGTTGCTGACGTTACTTATCATTACCCTTCATTTACTTCTCTGCCTAAAGGAATAAACGTGGTGGTGCTGTAATAACTTAGGGTCACCGATTACCTTTTGACGATTAAGGATGGAAAGTGTGCTGTAAACCCGTGTGTTATGACAACTGCCAGTTAGCAAGAAAGCTACGCAGCTAGCGTAAGGCCTCTACAATTTTAAGCTAGCATACAAGCATACGCAGCAGTTTTCTCGTACTTGGACGCAAACTGGGCAATATAAACTGTTCTTCCTTTACAAACCGCGCACAATCGGAGCCAGATAAAGCTTACAAAGTGTATAGAGGTACGAACTGACCTGGGAGTGTGTAAACACGCGGGTCACACAGTCGATGGAAGCTCGAAGAAAGGAGGGAAGAGAGGAAGTGACGCACTGAGATCGATAACATGCCGGATGCGTCCGCTAATCATTGGGTGCGTTTGGTTTAGTCATACAATTGAACGACGAGGCGTTTAGTTCCGTTCGCATTACCAGTCAGCTGCAAAAGCTCCTTTCGACGGGACTACCCGATACAACAAATTCAACGCATATTCTAATAAAGCCGAGTTAGTTACTGTCAGATTGTATGTTGGCTAATTTGTTAAAAGTGGTTGGGGTGATTTGAGACAGCTTCTCCACTTTACACTTATTTGTTTCACGAATCAAAACGATAAACTTGAATAGTAACTTAAAGCGATAAACTACTTTTAATTTCTTCAACTTTTCCGATATTAATTGGACACACTTATAATTGGAGATAGTGCATTATAAAAGAGACCAGAGAAGCAATAACATACATATCGAATGTGTTTAATTGTTATTTGGTGCTCTGCGCCCATGTAAATTGCAGTGTTTCAATTAACAATAAAGTTTACTGAAAATTCATAACGGAAGTAAGTACGTCACAAGCATGGCGGCCTCCTGTGAGCAAAGAGGCAACGTGATAACTCCATAAAATGACAAACGTTTGGTTTACTTCAGCAACGAACATTAATCTCATCTAACTTCAAGACGCCATAACGTGCTCTAATATTCGCACTCGGGAACTTCTCATTCAAAGGTGAGAAGCAGTTTAGTTTGCTAAGGTTATAAGAGAACCTGCGGCGTAGCTAACTTCTGCTGCTTTGAACACGTTGGCTGGTGTGTGTAGTGATTTTGCGTTGCTTTTCACATAAGCTCCTTTAATATTTCAGTGTTTTATAAGGGGAGGTTTGATTATAGCTAAATATCTTCGTGTTGTTGAGCTCTTTATGTACAGCCACACGCCCCAGTGTAGAAATTGTACCGTTTGAGGTAGCTAGCTGGCTAATGTGCTAATTTACCGATTATGTACCTATATCAGTAGTCTGATGATGTGAGGGCTAAATTTGAATGACAGTTGTAACTACGTCTATAATGTTAAAATGACTGTTTTCTCTCTTTCGGTTCTGCACACCAACTCATTATTGAATAACTTACCAGCCTTATGATGTCTTTCAATATTTTTATGCATGTTTTTGTTCCCCTTCATGTGACTTAACTAGAAACTACAGTAGGGGAAACAAATGAACAAAGATGGCCTCATTCAAACCCACGAAAATCCAAGTGTATCCTAAATTGGGAGAGAAAGTCACGCAAGACACATTGTACTGGAAAAACTACAAGGTGAGCTTGTTGTGCATTGTTTAAAAGTTACTGTGGCTGAGTGCTAAAATTCATGTTGGGAGTTTCCAGGAGTTCATCTTTTAATTGCCATTCATTGTAATTCTTATCAGTGCTTCCATGCTTCTTGTTTCACAGACTCCAGTCCAGATAAAGGAATTTGGAGCAGTCACAAACATTCACTTCTCCCCTGTGGCCCCACATAACTATGCTGTGACAGCATTCACTAGAGTATGTTGGTTTCTTTTTTGTATGAATACTGTTCAATTATGTTCACATAATTCAAATATTTCTTTGTATTGTGCCCAGAATCAACAATTAAAGTCTTGATATTTGGAAGAACTGTTGTTCTTTAAATTAATGCATTATTGATCATATCTTGTATACCTTGCTGCTGTATTGTAGAAAGCAAAAACACTTAATTGGGATCAAGACAGAATAGCAATAAACATGTTGTAAATATGATGTGGCTATGATATCCCACATCGATACAGTTAATATGTTTTGGTTCAGGTTGTAGGGCTTAATGAAAATGTTTAAAGTAACTTCAATAATTCAACAGAACTCTAATTAACCAGTCTACCTAGCCAGTATATGATGAGCCTTGAGGCAGTGGAATACCAGTCAGAGTTGTTGATTTCTTCTCATTCTAACACCGACTTCTCTACAGATCCACATTTATGGGCCGTTCTCCCAGGAGCCAGTGAAAACATTCACACGTTTTAAGGACACTGCATACTGCGGGAGGTTCAGGTCAGATGGCCAGCTGCTCGTGGCGGGATGCGAGGACTCGGTGGTGCGGCTGTTCGATGTCAGTGGGAAGGTGGCGCTCAGGATGTTCAGAGGACACACAAAGTAGGTGTCCTACGACTCAGCTCATGTTGTTTTAGCAGAGGAGGTAAAAGACTGAATGTAACAAAGTGAACAAATATTAGTGATGAGATGCACACCAAATGCTGTGATCACATCACACATACAATGTACCTGCACCTTTTTCAGTTATTTGAAGTGGTTGTGTCATACAGTATTTCTCCTCGACGCTATATGTCTTGTATTGATCATATCTCAACATTTTGTGCATTGTCTTTGAAAAAACATTTTCACTGTTCACTACTTATTTGAAAGGCTGTGCGGGTGTGTTTAATGCTTGAGTGTTCTGCAGGTTTAGTGATGATTTCTTGAGTGATCCATCGACTGAATTCCATGATGATCTCAATATTTCTGATGGCCTGCTCCCGCTAGCAATCAGTAAAAACTGACTGATCAACATGTGGTTTTGAGGCCAAAGTGTCCTGAACTGTTTTTGTCTGGTTGCATCTCTCTTCAGGGCTGTACATGTAACAGACTTCACCTCAGACCGTTACCAGATCCTCACAGGGTCGGATGACTACACCTGTCGACTTTGGGATATCCCCAACTCCACTGAACTCACGTCCTACCAAGAACACACAGATTACATCCGATGCGGCATCACAAGCAAACTCAACAGTGATCTCTTCATTACTGGTGAGAAGGAAGCTTTTGTTTGCTGTCAGTCTCAGTAGAGTTGAAGACGAGGCAGGACTTTTTCTAATTATTAATAGCAATGCATTACAAGAACTGAAATATTAACATCTCGCCACTAGTTCCTCCATAATGTAATGAGCGCTCTAACCTTGGATGCACTTTGTTGGCGGCTGACGGTGGATATTTTTGCTGCAGGCTCGTATGACCACACACTCAAAGTGTTTGATGCCAGAGTGGAAAAGAGTGTGATGACTATGGACCACGGCCAGCCAGTGGAGAGTCTGCTCCTGTATCCATCAGAGGGACTCCTGGTCTCAGCAGGTGGGAGGCATTCAAATCTGTTATGTTCAGTCAGCACACTCCACATTAATAGTTAAGTGAGCTTTCCTTCCCTCCTCGCTCACTACGCCCTGCACTGACTGACTGTCAGGCTGCACACAAGCTATTTTAATTTTTGTTTGGACGTTTCATGTAAACGTAACGACCTGAGGTAATAACTAAAAGTATACCAAATTCTAGAAAGGAAATGAGGTTTGATATTTTAAAAAATACAGTTCTGTCAATTCATGGCATTAGTTAAATATTTGTGTGCTGTAATCTGGAAAATTGGCCAGCAGGGTGAAAAAATAATAATTTCATTGTGATTGGGAGGGGCATAAACCACTGCCTATCTGCAAATGAATGCAGTCTTGCACAAAGACCTCTCTAGATTTCATGCATCAAGGCTAAAACTAATGAATAAGTGGGGATGCACCGAGGGAGAAAAGATTTGCTCATGTTTTTCTACAAGTTTACACTAAAGTGCATGAGAAACGTCCCACATTCTGTTATGTCAACTACTGACCTAGTATCTCATGAGGCAGCAGCCCTCATTATTTTACTTATTTTCTCTTTCCAGGAGGGCGCTATGTGAAAGTATGGGATCTGCTGAAAGGAGGCCAGCCTCTGGTGTCGCTGAAGCACCATCATAAAACCGTCACCAGTTTGTGTCTCAGCAGCAACGGACAGAGACTGCTGTCAGCCTCTCTGGACAGGTGTGTGTGTGTTTGTGGCATCGTGTGCAACATATGAGTGTGAGACCTGGCAGGCAAAAGAGAGAAAACATTCCAGAAACTGTGGAGAACTGAACTAACTCTGGTGTGATATTTAAATACTTCATTTCTTGAATAATTTAAAAAAATATTCTGATCTAATTAGAGCTTCTCTTTCTTTTTCCAGGCATGTGAAGGTGTACAACACAGCCAACTATAAAGTGGTCCACAACTTTGACTACGCTGCTTCGATCCTTAGTCTGGGTTTAGCTGTAAGAAATGAAACACTACCCTTCTTTCTTTGAAGTTATTATGTGTGAACAGTAATGAATGTTTGAAGTCTTGGATGGTGTTTAAAATTTAAGATGCAGCAGTGATTATGTGACTGTCCCTGTTACTGCAGAGTCACAGGCTCAATTTCTGCAGCAGCCGACAGAAATAATATTTCCAGAGGTTTTATGAAAAATAGATGACACACTATACACTTTGCTCACAGTGTTGGCATGAGACCATCCTTCTTTTATTTATTTATTTATTTATTTTTGTAGACGGTGGTACAAGAGTGTAGTGTTTCCAGAACTTGATGTGCGACTGCAGAAAATGATCGGATGAGAGCCGTTTCTTCCTGTAGGATTTTAGTCTTGGATTCAATGTACTAAATGAGGAGATCCACACGGCAGTGCACTTGTCACTTTTCTGTGTCTAGATGTGGCGCCGTCTGCAGTGTTTCAAATTTCAGGTGGTGCACAAATTCACGCCCACCCTCCAGACGCAGCCAGTTTGACCCATAGATTTTGCAGCAATTCAGAAATTTTAACCATAGGCACCCTGAGGCATCCATTTCCACATGAAGGTGGAATTAAGCATAAATATGCTTGAGTCAGACCATAATCCACCACCTTTCAAACTCCAGGGTCCACTGCCCTTGATTTCTTGTGCTCTGTCATTTCAAGAGACACACAGGTATACAAATTGCTTATGTGGTTGTATCAAAAGTCAAGTCAGACTTCAGTTATATACACAATAAAACCCTTTACATTAATTAATGTAAAACATAAGTAGTGCAAACTCACCATAAACATGCAGATTGCATAGTGAAAATATGCTAAATAGAGATTCCTCCAGTGCACACTTACACACGAGTAAAACCGAATCAAAAGCTTTAGAGAGAAGTTTGTGGCTGACTTTCAAGAGGTAAAATCAGGGCACACCTCAAGTTCTTTAGCAGGCTGCTGTTCTAACAGCTGGGGGTGTAATGACTAAAAGCAGCTTCAGCAGTTTTTGATTTACCGGAGGCTAGTACAAAAACCTGACAGGCCCAGTTGGATCAATTTGAGGGCTGTGTTGTGCGGGTCAGGTCATTTAAGGCTTCATAGACGAGCGGCAGAATCTGAACTCTAAGGCTTACTGGAAGTCAGTGCAGTGATCTAAGAGCAGATATTACGTGTTGACGTCTGCTTGTCCTAGTCATGTCAGAAGACCTGAGAAGAGGCATTGCAGTAGTCTTATCTACTTATAATGAAAGCGAGAGCAAGTTTTTAAGAGCCTGACTGTGATTAAAAAAAGCCTAATTTAAAAAAAATCTTATTGATATATTAGTGTTGTAGTGATGCAAATATTATAACCTTGGAAGTTAAAATTGGCATGCATCGCGCAAATATTTCAGCCCTGTTCACTGGATTTCAGAATGGGATATGAAGTGACAAATTCCTGATTTAGACTGCAAAACTGACTGAACGTCTCTCTCCTTTCAGCCGGATGATGAGTCCATTGTTGTGGGGATGACCAACGGCATTCTGAGTGTCAAACACAGGAAAAGCCCGGAGGAGACAAAGGAAGTCCAACAGAAGCGGCGACCTGCGTACCGTGTTTTTGTGAAAGGGAAGAACTATGTCCCGAAACAGGCAAGGAACATTTAGTGACATGCAGACATGCAATAGCCGAGGTGAAAGGTTCAGGAATGTCTGTTAAGTGATTATTCAATGAGTGGTCCATCTCCTGAATGCTTCAAAAGATGAGCTCAAACTGTCTGACAACAGCCTTTACCTGCAGTTAGTGGGGTTTATAGGGTTAATTAATTAGCTTTTTGCTCAATTTATTGTGTATTTCTGTTTTTATCCCCCTCTTCTGATGATGTAACATGTATTTTTTTTTTACAGGATGATTATCTGGTCAGTAAGCCAGTAAAACAGCATTTAGCGAAATATGACAAGCAGCTCAAGAAGTTCAATGTATCCAAGGCTTTGGATACAGCTCTGGAGGTAAATATTTCATACATTCATGATGTTGAAAAAAAATTATTTGCCTTTTGGTGAGATTCCTCACATTTTGTTTTCAATTTGCAGTCACCTGCAGCACTTTTTCCTTTAAGTGGTGGGGGTAGTGATGATGGTAGTATGTTGAATGATTATGTTGAATGTCGGGAGCTGCAGAGTATATCATAACCCAGAGAGGAATTCTCTCTTGAGTGATCTTTAAGAACATTTCAGATGTGTAGTTGGTAGTATCATTATTTTACTTTTATTTTGAATATCAATATATACTTCTGTTTTGTTAATAGACGTGGACTAGATTTAGAAAGCCAGAGATCACGGTTGCAGTGATAAAGGAGCTGGACCGACGAGGAACACTGAAGAACGCTTTGGCAGGAAGGGATGAACAGGGACTTTCCCGTTTGCTCCACTTTCTTGTAGGGTAAGACTCAGATAAAGCTCTATTACCCAGCATTCAAACATTTCAAAATGATGACTTACTGGGTAACTTCTGACCATATTTCCTCATGTGCTGGTTTAAACCTTTTATTTCCTTTCTCTGTCCAGGAACGTGGTTGACTCCAGGTTCGCTCCTGTCCTCGTGCCAGCGACTGAGATAATCCTAGACATCTATCAGTCGGTGATCGGACAGTCACCGGTGGTGGACATGCAGCTGCAGCGTCTGCAGGACCTGCTGGGGAGAGAGATCGGCTACCAGCAGGATCTGCTGGAGGTGATGGGAATGTTGGACACCATGTTCTCCTCGTCTCTCCCAAGGAAAGAGGTGCCATGCTCCGGCATCAGCAGACCCAATGGCCTGGCTCAGGGAGATACAGGCACCTCAGGACCACCGCTTCAGACCACCTGAGGTCTCTAGATGGAGAATTACCTGCTTCACAGAGGGATTAGAGTCCTTGCAGCTTCCAAACCTCTTATTGTACCATCACCTCAGCAAAGAACCTCAAACTTCATGGCAGGATGGGCTACACACCACGATCTGGACTTCAACTCAAACCAGAAACAATTTATTGCAGGTTTTAAGAGAAGAAACCTGTGGTACCTGGGGTGTTTTAACTCGCAGTGACTGAAAACAGAAAAAAATGTATACATACATTTATGTATATCTCTGGATGTTGTGTAATTACACTTCCCATTGTAAATGTTTATGTTATGGAGCTAAATCAGGACTAAGAAAAATACTTCAACTTTTCATTATAATTATTATCATTTTTTTCAACTTGACAAAACATTTGGCCCTGATTTGGCTCCATAGTATGTTCACACAAATGTGTGTAACTTGATATCATTTAGCTGATATCTACTTTATATTTTGATAAGATTTACAGTTTTGTTTGTTTTGTAAAATGAGAATAAATCGTTCTAATATTGGAATTAGTGACTGATCTGGTGCGTTTGTT
>OMLF01013825.1:0-11309 GCA_900302615.1 Holocentrus rufus | reverse complement strand
CACTTTATTTGAACCTTAGAATAACTGTTAAATAATAATAATAATAATAATAACAATAATAATAATTATAATGATAATAATAATAGGCCTAATTGTTGCTACCCAGTGCGTGATATGTCTCTTAAGACAGTTGGCCCGTTGTTGGTCCAAATTAGTGCTGAGGAAAAATAGGCCACTGGCTTTGCTCCACTCCGGCATACCATCACCGCCTGTGCGCACTTACTATCACTTAATTGTGTCCACAATGCGATATAAATTTACCTGTATAATACCTCTGGGAGGAATATTGTTTTCATTTCCTCCCTCCTCCTGCGTTTGGGCCTATATACCTCCTCCAACTCCAATAAATATGTCAGTAAATTCAGCCATCAGTGCGCTTTGCCAGGACGCATTATCACTGCTGGGCATCAAGGTGCTGATGTGCCGCACTCGACCCAAAAAAAAAAGGAGGGGGAAAGTGAGTTTGAAATAAATACATGGGTTGATCCACCTGGAATGGGCCGCGATAAGAGGTGCCAGTGTTAAGCAACACGTTTCCTCTACACCTCATCCGAGTCTTCCTTTTCCAAACACGGCTTTCTTTAATGTCCCGGCCTGTTTTTCCAGCCTGTGTGCGCACCGACGGCACCCTGGGGAGCTGAGGCCAAATCAACCACAGGCCAGTTGGGGAGCAGGGGGCCGGGACACCTGCTTTGGAAAAGACACTCCAGACACTAAACTTTGCTGACTTCGTTGCAATTTATTCGTCCTAAAAACACTTGCTTGCGACATGGAAAAGAGACTCGCCTTTTCCTTTTTGGCACCTGACAGAGGGGCATTTGGAAAATAAGATTTCTCGTTAAGTACTTTGGGATCCTGTTTGCGCAGGAGATGAAAAAGGAGATTTTATGTTCTAAAAATTACCCATATCTGATAAAAAAAAAAATACATATGTTTTACGTCAAAGCCATATTCATGTTCTAGCTGAATGAAAAGGTTTTTTCCAATAACTGATTACAGCAAATTTATTTTAAGACTAATGTTTAACCTGCTACAGGAACTTTTGACAGATTAATAGCTGATAATAATTACAATACTACTACTATTAAAGAATACTGCTGTTTCTACTAGTAATAATAATGAATATAATAATAACAATAACGGCTGTTATATTATCCATTTATTAGGATATTAATTTTATAGGTCTTTCTGTCGTCCAGAGCCTAATCCGAGGCTTAGGCTTTCACCTCATCCCCACTCCATAAATGTGGGCAGGATGAGTCAAAATATAGATGAATGTGACCTGTATTATCCATAAATACCGTAAGGGTCAGTGGACAATAATTCTCCCCTGTAATGATTCATTTCAGTGACACGAAAAGAGATCGATAATGACTTAATATCAATAAACAAACTATAGAAAAGGTTTCAGGCTGGGAGAATTTGAGGGAGCGAAATCGATGCACAATTTTAAGAACCTTATTTGTTAAAAATGCACGAGGATGAGAGCCAGCAGCCGTGAGCCGTTTCATAAATGAGAAGCGTCAAACAGGCTTTTCTCTGAAAAGGATCAGATGTCAGTGTCCGCAGGGTTCAGTGTTACAGGTGACGAAGTTTCAAGGGAAGAAAAATCGAATAATTTATGTGGCTCTTCCTTCCTGCAAACATCCCCCAATTAGGTGAATAATCATGTATTTATTTGTTAACAATTTGACATGGAAACACGTTCAATAATCGTTTTAATGACAGTGCAATTTGAATGCACGGGGACATTTTCGTGGCATCCAGATGAGAAACGTTTCATGATTATATTTGGCTCTTAAAACAGCATTTCAGAAACTCACACACATATTTAGCTGTCCTCAGATGCAGGCTATAGGCTACCTGAATAATTTGAATTCCAAAGCATGATTGCAAACCTCTGTGGTGCTTGTTGGTTGTTCGTAAATCAGACTGTCTTGTAACCCATGGGAAACTCTGAGCGCAAAATATAGCCTCTACATGCCACTTTGAACCTCCAGTATACCCCAGAGACCCACAACTGCATGTCCAGAATGTGCAACCTAAATGTACACTATTTATCTATGCAAAAAAAAAAAAAAAAATCTTGTTTAAAGTAACAATGCGCTCTGCATCTTTATTTGGAGTTGGCCAGGGATCAAATGACAAAGTTGGTAAAATGGTCAAAAATGACAGCGCTTGAAAAAACATCAGTGTGTTTTAATAAATACCCATTAACATTCAAAACGAATCATAATGTATTAACACAACCTGTGGAAAAAAGTATTTTGGCTTGTAAAATATCCTGTTATTTTATACATATACTTCAGCTCAGATAACTTCAGAGAACACTGTGAAGTGACAGAAAATATATGTGGGAAAGGGTTACAGAGAGATTTTCCATCTTAACAAGTCATTTAGTGCAGCACTGAGTCTTGTTTAGACTTAAAAACAACCGAATATATATGCGACAGGGTGAGATAATTTCACTGGTTGCCAATGCAAATCAACTTGTCTCAAGAATTTTATTCAAGTGTCGTTTTTGTGATTCCCAACTTGTGGAATCGTCGCTTTATTCTCAAAATATTGACATTTGATTCTTAAAAATGACAGGAAAAAAGTGTATTGGAAATGAGCGGAATTAGCCTCATTATCTTTATTGACGAATCTCTTTATTGACTTGTATTAATAAGGTTGAAGGCTAAATGAGTTGTTAAGATGAAATGTATTTTTTTGCAGAGGCAAGGTTTCCTAAAAGTGATATCAAAATGCATAACGTTTCTTACTCGCGCAGTCGGTGATTTGAGAAGAAAGGGATAAGTAAGAGTGGTATTTCCTTTTTTTCCTTTCTCTCTTTTTTCTTTTTTGCATGTTCAAGTCCCATTCCCTGGTCAAGTTCAGTGCGTTGTTCTCCGGACCGGACGGACGCTTCTTATTGGTAGGTTGCGACAGTTACATCACGCCGCTCATGACGCGCACGTCTTCCTGTTTCCTTCAGCCGCGTCTTAAAGTGAATCTTAGTGGCGGAGGAGCGCTCCAGCATCCAGGCTCTGCATCCAGTGCGCCTCGGAGACGCACACACAACACACACTCGCTCTCTCTCTCTCTCTCTTTCTCACTCTCTCTCTCTCTCTTGGTCACAGCAGAGGATAGAGGGAGAGACCGACGCGCAAGAGCTCTTTTATATCTTCTATATTTTTTTTTCTATTTTGTTCTTTTCACTCTCGTCACTCACTTTATTCCCGCTCTTCTTGTCTGAGAAATTATTATATTCCAGCATCCTGCAATCCACCGTGCTCTCCGTTTTCTCTTTTTGCCGTAGGAGTTCAGGTTTTCCCCCTCTTCATCTAGGGTAAGTAACCTTGTCCTCAGATACCTCCCTCTCTTGTTCTTGTTCTGCGCCGCCTGAGCTCGGTGGGCGGAAAAAATAAACAAATCAAAAAGCATTATCATGAGAATTTATTCTGATGAATAACAGCTAATCAAATCTTTACGACGTTATTTGCTTGAATTCGCTTCCCTCATCTTGATATGTGATAGAGTTGCGTGAGCAGCTCGTATTTTTGTGAGGATGATTTGCGGACGGTAGCCCAGCCTTCCTCATCAAAGCGGAGATCAAGTTGATTTGCAACTTTGCGAAAGTAAGTTTGGGAAGCAAATATGTGGGTGTTTTTTTTGTCAGTTGGTTTGTTTTGCTTTGTTTTTTTGTTTTTGCATCTGGGGACGTGATCGATTTTAGATGGAAACTCACGTTTAGTCTTCTTTGGCTTTCAAATCCGCGAATTTGTCCATTGCTTCATATTTTCTTTGTCCCGTACGATAAAATGCTATATATATATTTACCCTAAACTCATGTCCACGCAATCCAGGATTTATCATTTCTTCTGCTTCCTGATAGTGTATCTCCTGCGCTAACACTTTGTGTAATTGTGATATTTGGAATAAAGCGTTGCCTACTGTATATTAACAGCACGCGCAGCTGTTTTCCCCCTTTTTTGCCATATTGGTGTCCTCGTTTGTCTAACTGTCCCAAGTGCGCGGAGGGACAACTGTCTCACTTTTTCATTTCTTACAGAGGAAGCGTTGCTGCGCTCATTAACTCCCAGAGCTTTTCGTGAATAACCACAATATTTAAACACAGGCCTGGTGTTGTAGCCGAACTTATGTCACTGTTTTTTCGCTTTCTCTCCCTCTCTTTTCCTCCCCTCGTCTCGTTTCTCATCGGCGCCAGGGGTTTAAAGGTTCACACCGTTTTAAACATCCTGGGAAAAGGAGAGAAAGAGCGGGGTTATTAAAAGGTTGAGAGAGGGGCTATAGCTCATTGTTCATCTGCGCTCATATTTCCTTGAAATTGTTGAAAGGTCCTCTACGAGAGACAGTGCGCATGGGCAATAGGAGACAGGTGCGCCGTCGGAAAAGACAGGTGCTGGCGACTATTTCCAGCCTATTGTTAAGGTCCAGAGGCGTTCAAGTCAAGGTTTTCTTCTTGGAGATATATCACCCCTTGTCTGAACTGCTGGAGATGGATGTCCAGACTTGGGCCAAAGGCATTTGTCAGAGGGTTTTATTTTAGAGTAGGGTTGATGTTACTTGTAGGGTAAGTTTTATTTTTTTTTCCAGTAGGAAAAACATTTGGCCCAACTTTTCTCCCCAGAAAATCATGCTGTTACACTTTTATCTTTTCAGTTTTTTAAAAGTTTGTAGTTTGCATTTCAGTGAAGTGTGATATACCTGCCAGCGTATGTCACGCATCACGCTGCTCAACTCCAAACAATGCCAATGCAAAGTTACTGTGGATGTGAATGTGTCTTTGAGTGTGTGTGTGTGTGTGTGTGTGTGGTGATGATGCATAGTGATCAGGATGACGTCTTTCTTTTTTTCAGTTAAATTACTTCACTATTAGTGATAAGGCAATAAATTGCTTTTTACTTAGTACAAAAAAAATCATCTCTCTGTTGGTCTGTTGGACAGAGACTAGGCTTTTACCTTTCACAGAGTTCAGTTTTTCCCACTGAATCCCTTCTTCAATAACAAGTGAATGTCTTCAAATGAATTTTGTCATCTAATGTAATTTAAATTTCAAAATTAAGTGCAGCTTATTTAATCATTTGACATTTTGGTTTTAAAATTTGCAAGTTTTTACAAACAAGTTCCAGATTTTGTGTAAAATAAGCTTGAATCATTGTAATGTTTGAGTGTATTTGCAGACACCTGTAAAATTTAAGGCAAGGAAAGGATTCTCTGTTTCTAATTCTCTATTAAATTTTATCAGTGTGGATCATTCCACTATTACACTTCATAAGGCTTGGTGTTTTGCTGAAGATCGAAAGGAGAAAATTCTAGTTTGCTGCACCATGTTTCAACTATATGCTGATATAAATTTACTCTCAAATTAATAAATTTAATAATTTACTAATTTACTAAATGAATTAATTGTTACTGCACTGATTAAAATTCCCTTTTTTATAATTTCATACATTATAGACTGGATATAACTGATATGCCTAAGCCTGATATGCTAAGACGTTGCAACCGCTGCTTACATTGCGTTATTAACGCAGGCAGGGCAGTGACAAAACGTTTCGCTTTCAGAGGGGCATTAGGGTTTTTGTAAGGGTGCTTTAGGTTGGTCCTTGCTAGAGCTGACCCTTGTGACCTATTCATTTGAGCAGAATTAACTGCCCCTGCCAGATGAAAAGACAAGCGAAAAAACACAGAAGTGAGCTCACGCTGGCACCAAAATCAATAGGCCTATTTAATTGTGTTTCTTTTATGTGTCACTCTTCCCATCGCTAAGACTGTGATGTTCATATTGATATATGTGAAAAGGGTATGTGAATTTTAGAATTATATGATGTACGAGGATGGTTTGAAATATATTGTTGAATTGACCAAAACACAGCTCATTTGCTGAATCTGATCCAGCCAAGGGGGCTCTAATGACACTGTACATTCCTTTTTGTTTACACCACAATTTGAAGATAACCTTAATCCAACATTATTTCTTTTTATTTTATTTTGTGAGTTAATGGCTCCCATTTTGGCTCACACCACACAAACATGGAAATGAGGACAAGTACTTAAGTAATTATCATAATTTTATGCAGCTTTGTGTTCCGTGGGAACTGGTTCAGTGTCGCGCGGCGTGTAACAGGGGACAGGATAAAATGTAGGACTTTGCCCTGGAATGCCGAGCCAAGGCCTAATTCTGACCCCATCACTCCTGTTCCCTTCCCCGTCCCCCGCTGTCATTGGTCCTCGCTGCCTAAATGTAATCATGGATGTCCCGGTCCTTGTAGAAACACATTATGAGGGATTACCCGCTGTCTTGAGACAAACCCCCATAGCTCTGGTACATCCATACGCTGTTGGCTAATGCAATTCTCTGAAGGGAGTTGGTTTTAATTGTTTTTCTGTCTATCAGAAGCTGTCAAGCATTTTCTATTTAATATCCTACAGTTATTTGAAATCGAGGTGGTTTAGTCAGACAAAGGCATTTTATTCCTTTTTTTAGCTATGTCCTGTTTTTCACTTAGTGAATGAGTTAGATGCTGAAAATATCTTCCTCTTTGTTGAGTCATGAATCTGTGTGTTATTTTTGCCTTCAGGTACTCAGAAGCTTTGATCCTAGAGGATTGGCTCAGTGGGATATGGCCCAATAGCAGCAGCCCGTGATGCCGGACCATGACAGCGACTCCCTCCTGAGCAGACAGACCAAGCGAAGACGTGTGGACATTGGTGTCAAGAGGACCGTGGGCAGCACAACCGCTTCCGCAGCAGCAACAGCAACCACTGATAATATCGCCCGCGCCAAAGCAGCCATTTTCGGTGCCATGAACTCTCTGAGCTCTCACTCCCACCACGGATCAGACACCGACTCTATGGAGTGCTCTGTGGTGCAGCCACATGGTGGGCCCGGAGTGGTATCAGCCAGCGACAGCGAGTCCAAGTCCAATGTACTCCGAAAGCTATTGAAGAGGGCCAACTCGTACGAGGATACCATGATGCCCTTCCCTGGCGCTACCATCATTTCTCAACTCCTCAAAAACAACATGGCTAAAAATGGAGGAGGAGCAGAGAGAGGAGATAGAGGGGAAAGGGGTGAAAGAGGGGACGGGGGCTTCCCCAGCTCAGGGCTCTCCAGTGCTGGTTCAGAGGCTCCCCAGGAGGATGTCTGCAGTAACTCCTCCCAGGACAGCAGTCCTCAGGAGTGCCTCTCACCGTTTGGCCGTCCTCCTGGCCTGGGCGCCTTTGACATAGAGCGCCTCAACGATGAACACCTGCGGGCCAAGCGGGCCCGTGTAGAGAACATTATTCGCGGTATGAGCCACTCGCCCAGCGTGGTCGTACCCGCTGCCTCTCGTCACCACGGCGAGCGCGATCGCGAGATGGACGGGGAACGGGAGATGGAGCTGGATTGCCCGCCTCCGCAGTCCCAGCAGCAGGCCCCCAGCAGCCCACGGGGAGGCGAGGTATGCAGCAGCAGCAGTAGCAGTCGGGAGAACAAACGTAAGCAGCGTCTGCCCCAGCAGCAGCAGCAAAGCTTCACCCAGCTGGTGTGCCAGAGGAAGGAACAGAAGCAGGAGGAGCGGCGGCAACTGAAGCTGCAGCTGGAGGACATGCAGAAGCAGCTACGCCAGCTGCAGGAGAAGTTCTTCCAGATCTATGACTCAACCGACGACTCGGAGCACAACGATCTCCACAACGACCTCCACAATGACCTGGGCAACATGTCGGAGGACAGCCCAGCCAGGTCCGACACCGGCGGCGACGACAGGGGCGGGGATGACATGCGCTCCGACAACGAGATGTCTGACCTGGATCCGGGCCACTTCCTGGACCGGGCGCGGGCGTTGCTTCAGGAGCAGGCCCTGCTGGCAGAGGGAGAGAAGCCCAGGAGAGAGGGTCTGAGCCGGGGGAAAACCCAGGGAGGTCCAGGCTCCTCCATGCACGCTGAAGGTAAACAGCTGGCGGAGACGCTGAAGCAGGAACTCAACTCGGCCATGACCCAGGTGGTGGACACAGTGGTCAAGGTGTTTGCCAAGCCTCCACGCCCCACACCGCAGCAGGCCTTCCCCCCGCTCCCTATACCCCCCGAAAGGTTCGCCGCTGCTGTCAACGGAGACAACCCCAACTTCCATACCACCAACCAGAGGCTGCAGTGCTTCGGTGATGTCATCATTCCTAACCCACTAGACTCCTTTGCTGGCATGCCGGGGATGCCAGGCGCCACCAATGACCAAACCGAGGCGCTGCCCCTAGTGGTGAGGAAGACCCCCAGTGAGCACCACCACCAGTCCTCAGCTGTGGGCGCCCATGGCGGGCACCACCACCCTTCTCTCCACCCCTCCTCCCTCTCTGCCTCCATGGGTTTCAGCCCCCCATCCTTCAGACACCCGTTCCCTCTGCCTCTCATGGGTTACCCTTTCCAGAGTCCCTTGGGCGCACCCACAGGTGGCTACCCAGGCAAGGAGCGCTCCTCACCTGACTCCATGGACCTGTCCCGGGAGACCACCAGCCTGAGAACCAAGATGGCGTCAGGCCACCACCTGGGACACCACCATCGCTCTTGTTCACCAGCCCACCCTGGCAGCACGGCGGAGGGACTCTCCCTGTCCCTCATCAAGTCTGAGTGCGGCGACCTCCAGGACATGTCCGACATCTCACCCTACTCAGGCAGCAATGTATCCTTTAGCACGTTCTGGGGGGCGCAGGGTGATATGAACAGAGAGAGGTAAAAGAGAAACAGGGAGAATAAGAGAGCAAGCAGTGAGTGAGTATAACCATGTTTTTATCAGGAACAGTTAATCCGATTTTGAAACCTTTTGTGGCCCATTTCAGTGTTTCTCCTGCCTGTGTGAGCAGGGAAAAATCTGATTCCAGGTTACTCCTTGCATCAAAAAATGCAACGATATTGTATCTGGGCCACAAAGAGTTAAAAATCAAATCTTTTGAGCCTGTGTAAATCTACCCTAAGAAACTGAGAAATTGTTGATGAATCACTATTCCTCCCACTGCCGTTGCTCTCTCCTCCATTGTGCTGCATTGTTGTATTTATTTTTATACACATACCTCTTCCTTCTCCCAGCACCGTGCAACCTTTTCTTCCATCTTCAATCCTAAGTGCTTTAAAAGCACTCTTGTCACATATCACTTACTCACGAAGATTAGGTCCCCACGACATTCGCTGGCCCAATTCCTTTTATAAAAATGGTCTGAAAGAGAAAGGAGAGAGATGGGATCCAGAAACTTGGCACACAATAGTGTTATATAGCCTCCCTTATAGTTTAACCTCAGTGTGCCCCAATCATGCCCTGAGGATAAAGAGGCTATCCCCTATGGGAGGCTCAAATTGAATCCCCCGGGGACTCAGGACTAATAGCTTAAACTGATACATTTAGTCCCTCCTCTGTTTCCCCTATACCTCCTTAGTCCCCAAGTATTCAACACTCCCTTACCCCTTATGAAAGTTTGATTTGCGTGACACCGCTCTCTTAGGAGGAGTTTGTCTTCAGTTCATTACAATTCATTACATACTGAAGAAGTTCGCCCGACGAGCTTTTTTTTTTTTTTTTTTTTACCTGTCGCGGCTGGCCCAGCAATCATAATTAGCGATGTGAATATGAGGATTTTACACTTCTGATGCTTTGTTTGTGTTGATGTGTGGTTGGGTTTGTGATGATTATCTGAGTACCTGAGGGCTCAGGCTTTCTGTGTGTGTGTGTGTGTGTATGTGTGTGTTTGCGTGTCAGTAAAGGTTCGCCTGAGGACTCAGTAAAGATGTATATTTATGATTGCTTGTGTTTTCTCTTGTGTTCCTCTTATCACCCAACGCTGTTGTAAAAAGCCAACAATCATTGTCGTTTCTTTTCTCTTTTTTTTTTCATTTCATAAAGATCTGTCAACAGCCCGGGGGGCCCTTCGGCTGTTGCTTGGCAGCCAAATACTTCTTTTTTTGTTTTCCCTCCCTGCACCCCCCTCCCCTCCTCCCTGTCTTTTCTTTGAAGCGGACGTTAACAGGTGTTTGCAGCGAGCTGTTTATCTTTCATTACCTCGCCTTGTCTTGTCTTCTGACCCAAGGGTGAACGCTTTCCAGAGATCCATAATCCTTTGCTTCTACGGGCTCCCGATGGAGGGATGAAAAGAGAAAAGGGAGAGAGAGACATACAGATACTGAGAGAAAGTAGAAAACAATCAAACAATAACCACATATGCCAGATGCTGTGGCTTTTATTGTAGCATTTATAAATTCAGGGCATTAACAGATGTACTCCCCTAAATGGGAAGAATAGGCAGAACAACATGTCCACATGTTTTAAGTTGTTTCTTCTTTTATTATTAATTTCCGTGAGAACTTTATTCCGCAGGTTTGGGGAACAAAGTTTGGCATTTAGCAGACATAGTTTTGTAAGTTGTTCATTATAATTAGTATGACATTTATAAATAATAGATTGTTTAGCATTTGCGTTCTCTCTGTGTTCACAGCTGGTTCCATTGATCTAGTCCTAAATGTAGCAGGGGTAGTCATTTTTGATATTTCTCTAGCTTTCTTATTATTATTTCTGAGCCTCAGAAGTAACAGCGCGACAGCTTGTCAGACATTTTGCGAGGTGTGTTCAAGTTCACCGGCTCTCGGCAGCGTTGCGGAGCAGATGGCCGCCATCAATTTCCTCATTTGTTCTCGCTCTGACTCGGAATATTCTTGTCCTTACACCTGGAATTAGGAAGTGGAGCAGCTATTTTCCTCTCATGACTTTGGGCTTAGGGGAAGTGTTGTGAGAATGATGATGTCTTGTCAGATGTGGCAGGCGAACAGTGGGCCAGCTGGTATGAGGGCACCATCATGACAAAATAATAGCCTCGCGCGCCACCCCTAAGTCCAATCACAATTACATTTGCAAGCTGTGAGTGAATTGGAGATGAAAGTGCCTCATCAGGAGATATGAGGCTCCTTAATTATCGACTGAAGGGAGGTGATATTGTGTTTACGGCTGCAGAGTAGAGGTAAAACTTCTATGTTTCCGAATTTTTTTTTTTTTACTCCAGTGCTTAAGAGGAACCGGTGCCAATTCTCATTGGAAGAAAAGCAAAACAAATTAATCTAAGTGTAAGTGCGTGACAAAAATATCCCACCTTTGCTTTAAAAGAGATCCCTCCTTCCTTTCTCTCTCTCTCTCTCTCTCTCTCTCTCTCTCTCTCTCTCTCTCTCTGTCTGAGGAGCCATTGTATCCCCTGCACTTGGAGCAGATGGTGTGGTGTGGAGAGTGAAGTGCTGCTCTTTTGGCCAGGCCTGTCAGAGTAACACCAGTCTGCCAGGGTTTCCCCCACAA
>OMLF01013824.1:0-11434 GCA_900302615.1 Holocentrus rufus | reverse complement strand
AAAGTACAACTGGGAAATCAAACACATCTAATTAAGACACAGCCTGGACGTCACAGACATATCTGCAAAACACACACACACACACACGGCGCCCGGGGACCGTCCCCTCAGCAGACACTGGGTGATCTACAGTAGAAAGGCCAGCAGACTAACCTTTGCAGCGCTGTCCTGACTTCCTGTCACTCGCTCCTCCTGCAGGTCTGTTTGTTTGTTTGTTTCGTCCTCTGGTTGTTTTGTTTCTGCAGGATTTAAAGGGCTGGATTTGTCTTTTACAAAGGAGAAACATCAGTTAGTTTAAGAATTCATCATCCATACAAAAATAAGATGAAAATGAGACTTTGCTTTACCCTGAACAGCAGCTTTTTGTTTCCTCTGAGTGTTTTGATGTTAGAAGAACCTGCATGCTAAAATGTGATTATTTACATAAATGTTCAATGTATGTGCACATGATGAGAAATGTTTGACTAATTGAAAAGAGGAAAAGTGGGTAATATTGAGTTTTTGATTCTGTTTCCTCATTTAAAAACATGTTTTTGCATGTTTAGTTTTTCTGGTTTATCTTTGTGTTGTTTGGCTTTACAGCTGTTTGATCTTTAATCTGTCAACAGGGTCAAATATGAAGTATCATCCTACAATGGGATGTTCATTCACTTTATTTATATGTGTAAATAAGTGTTGAATGGACAAGTGGTATTTAGGTGGACTACACAGAGACAGACTGCAAAAAAATCTGTCTTACCAATGCAGTTTCACCTGTTTCAGGAGAACAAGTATAAATGTGTTGAAACAGGCAGAATGAGGCAGATCAGCTCAGTAGGATCAAGAAAATGACGCCTGACTGGCAGCGGAAAGAAGTGGGATTGTCCCAGTGATGAGACGTTGCCCAGGGTTTAGTGAGAGGAGAAAAATGGAGAAATGGCGGGAAAACAAATAATTAATTAATTAAAAATGCACATAGAAACTGTAGGACATTTGTTAAGTGGTAATTTTTTCTGAATGACAAACTTCATGCAGTTTGAATTTGGACTTTTTGAGTGACTGAACTGAAAGCAAATTAAGAATCATCTGGACTGTAATCTGACATTAAAAAAAGGAAGCTGGGAAAAATATAAATGTGAGTTTGCTAATGTGGGTTAAAGAGGAAAAGGCCCAAACTGCCAAACCGCCGCGAGTCAGAACTCAGGCCAGGATCAACAGAAACTACAACGAATGTGGATGAACGAAAACGAGGTGCATTTTCATCTCTAATCAGAAAATATGAGGTTTAATCTCTTGAGTTGCATTTCAGTGTGATGATGTACGGACTGAGGCTTTCTGTCTCACACACCTCTCAGTTTCAGATCTTCCAGAACCTCAACATCCAGATTAGGTCCAAGTCAAATATCTAATTCCACTCATAAAGATTTACTCGTCCAAAACATCTCACTGCAACTCACAAGCGAACACCAAAAAGCTTCTATAAATCACGGGGAAATGATAGTGATCGGGCCGGCTGTGTCATTATGTTGAGACTCGTCTGGCTCAAGCCAACTGGCTTTTCCCCTTAGAAGAAACCCTTACCTTAACAATGTCATTCACACTGTGCTCTGCAAAGCCTGAGCTGCAGAGACGGAGTCTGACATTTTTCTCTAAGTTTATATCATCGGCTTTGTAAGAAAAAAATTCTCTTATTATAAAAAGGTTGAATTACAAACAAGTCCACAACCTGGGTAAAACTGATCAGAGGTTTTGTTTAATTGATTGATCGTAACAGAAACAACAATAGGTGGTGGTTGGGGAAGGATTTTTATTTTCTTTTTTGCCATACAAAATCAAATTTATCTTGTTTACTTTTGTTGAGGCTTTTCGAATAATTTTCAGACTGGATCCTTCTGCTCGAGATCCCACAGGATGAGGATCACAGAGTCTAGTTTTCAGTCTTTGGACGGGCAGAGAGACCGGATCTCCAGCTGAGGAGGAAACTAAACTGATTTGGGTTCAGTCGACAGATTCATTCGCCTGCGAGAAAAGAGGCTAAAAGATTGAGCCAGTAGTCAGAAGTATTTTCTGAGGAAGAAATTATATTTTTGTTCATGCAGCAACCTGTTAGACAAAGTACGATTTTTTAATAATCTCTTACAAATTTTAGCCCACTTTTAGTATTTTGTGTTTCTAATTGAAAATAGTTCATGTTCCTGTTAATGTGCAAACACTGAATGAAACAGTTTATAAAAGATGTGTCCCACATTTCTACTTCCATCCTGAATCCACACTTGTAGTAGGATCAAAATAATCCTGATTTTCAGTATCAGAATGATTATAATCTCTTACTTAGAGTTTTGAAATACTCCAAACAACATTTGATCTAGATTGGATTACCAAATCCTTAAACCAGCTTGTAGGATCAGGACTACAGCTTCTAGTTTCGAAACATACAATTTTGAGATTTAATCTGATGATTTAAATCCTTTAAAAAAAAAAAAGAAAAAAAGAAAAAAGCCCTGAGCCCAGCAGACCACGTGCTGCCTGTGGAAGCAGCCTGAGAACAGAATGAAGTTCACACACCTGTTTCCCATCAGCCTCATTATGATGCAGGTGGTCTCACCTTGATTGGCTCTCTGGTTCTGCTGGGTCCTAGTGTCCGCCTGCTGCGTGGTAATTCGGTAAGAAATGCTGTGATGGTTTGTTACAACTTCACTGTGACAATTTTTTTGTTTTATTTTGTTAATTTTTATTATTTTTGACATTTTTGCTGCTGAGCGTTTTGTTTCTGTGATGTTGCTGCAAATCAAACATTTTTCTTTGCTTTCTTTGTCTGTTCATGGTGGTTATCGCTGCTCATGGTCCAAGGTCGTCTTCTTCTTTTTAATTTCAAACAAACCACGAGTGCTGCTGCCATAAACATAAACACGTCTCTTATTATGGGTCAGAGTTTTTTTTTCCTTGTAAAGAGCTACCAGACATGATGCGTTCAAAACAGTAAATGTAAAAGCTCTTATGAGCTGGCTATAGGTTGAATCACAGTTGTGTTATATCAATCGGTGATGGAAAGTAGCAAAATGGTCATTTATTTATATGAAAATGTCACAGATGATCATTCACAAAAAGTCCCAGAGCACCTTCAGGCTGTTAAGAGCGCCAGTTTACCATCACATCTATTTTAATGAGCTCCCCTCAGCTTGCCGCGCACCCACAGCACCCATTGTGCCTTTGCTTGCATTGTGGCACAGGCCATTGTGGTGTTATAAGATGCCATTTGCACCTCTCAGTGAGCCCTCTTTTCTTTTGGAGGAAGTTTTCTGCACTTTTATGAAGAAAACTTGGCGGCATCCAACTATCTCCTGAGCCCAGCCTCAACCTTTGGTGGCTGAAGGCTAAAGCCAAAACCTAGCTTGAGGTGCGGGAACAGACTCACTCATTTTCTCCCTTTTCTGCCTCTCCTCTGTCAGGTCTTAAGCCAAGACCAATGGCTCCTATTAGTGTGTGTGGCAGGCCAGCTGACAGGCTAGTCAATATCCATGAGAAGGCCACTTCATTAACGATCCCTACTTGCTCAGAGAGATGGAGGGGCCAGAGAAACTGAACTCTGACAGGCCACAGAGAAACATGATGGGCTCGGACTTTATTTTCTGCAAGACATAGAAAAAAAAAAAAAAATGTCAGAGCACCTGACAATTAAAGGGATATTCCAGCAAAAAGAAGAAGGAAAAAATGCGTTTTAGGTCTATATTAAGAATAAAAATGCTAAATAAATCATAGATCAACTGAAAGCCATGAGAAAACAGATGTGAATAAACATTATTTTCCCTATATTTTGTTTGTCCTTCACCAAGCATTGAAAGGACGTGCACAAGCTATAAATGCTTGGAGAGCGGCTGCTGTGAATGGGTTTTCACTGTCATGAATAGGCAGATATCTGTAAAGGATCACATGTATACAATCGCTCATGGTAACTGTTGCCCTGTTCTTTAACCGCGGCGTTTAGTGAGGCAAAAGTAGGACAAACAGCCGTCCATGTCTGAACCACCTGATGAGGCAGCAGACAAGCCTGAGGAGGCTGCAGCCTGCAACGGTCTGCTGCTGAGGACACTTTGAACCTGAGTACGGTCACATGAAACTGCATCATTTTATAATGCATTAATGTCCATTTTGCAACCGATACAACACAGCTGTGAGTCAACTTGTATCCTGTTGGTGAAAGTCTTTCTATTTTTTGTTCAAAACACTTTTATACTTCCTACAGCAGCGGTTGTTTGGAATTAATAAAAGAATGGGGTTGTTGAGATAGTCGATCTGAACAGACAAGAAATAAATAAATAAATAAATAAAAAGAGAACACCACCTACTCAAACTTGATCAACTGATCATGAAAAGGAAAAAGCCGCTGAAGTACCGCCCACATGGTTTGATTGACAGGTAATCTCTGGGAAGGCCCAGGGAAGGCGATGTGTGATTACCAACAAAGACGGAGACCAAAAAAACCTAAAACAAAATAAACAAATAAATGAAACAAACAAAAACAAACCGTGACCACGAGCTCGCAGCTTCCCAATTTAATTAGTGTTAGGGTTAGTCAGGGTTTTGATTTCTAAAGCTAAAACCTATACAGCTGCACTGCACCTCATTAAAGTGCACGTCGGAAACATCACATTTACCATATTTACAAGTTAGCAGTGCATGAACAATCTCTTTAGGGTCATGCAAACGGGAATTTGGAAATACTGCTGGTATCCAAGTTTCAGAGGCAAAAAGGATCGCTTTCTACTTTGGCAGCAGAATCTCTGCTTCATTCTGCTCTAAGTGGAAAGCAGATTTTGTCGATATTTTGTCTTTGTAGTGGCATAAAACCCACCGAGAAGGCATCTTTCGAACAGCATCCAGGTTTGATGCTTTCAGGTTTCTATAGTAAACTGATATTTCTGACCAAAGCACTTGAACGCTAATCAAGCTGGAACCTCATGCTTCCCAATGCTGAATGAGTGAAGCTGTTTTAGAGAACCAGTTAAAATAAAGAGCTGGGTTTGTATCAAAGTTTAATTTGCAACATGCAGCTAATTGCACAAAGCTGCATTGAGCAAAGCCAGCTGACCTTAGAATCCATACAAGTGTATCTCGCCGTCTGAGGCTGCATCTTCCCAGCCAGCAGTGCAGAGCCAGCTGGGGATTGTGGGAGAATGACAGGGAATTACAGTCCTTTGGTTGTTTGTGGGATTGCAGCAGTGATACGGTCTCCTCGACGCCGTAATGCTGTGCAGCGCACTCGCTGGCAGCGTATCTTGTACTGAAAGAGAGAAACTGATAAACCATTTCACTGTATCGCAAGTCGTTTAGATAAGTTGCTCTTTGCAGGCGTCCGCGGACGCACTTATCCACAACACGGATACACACCTACCTGCCTCCCCGCCCCGTGTTTTCCATCATGTCGCGGTGCTAGTCAGCAGGTGTGTGTTTCAGGGTGAAATGATGTTTCTGCCCCGGACGACATGGGAGAGCTATCTGTGTAATAGAATTATCTGGAGAGGCCACTCGAAATTAACATAATATGGACTCAAAATGTAAATTGTCTTTCTGTGAATTGTAATGTGCATGAGAATGTGCTCTCTTGCTCTTCTCTGTCTTATCATTTTCTCTCCTCCCTCTCTCTCTCTCTCTCTCTCTCTCTCTCTCTCTTTCTCTAACAAACACACACTTTTCTTTATTTCCCGTTACTGGGAACTGATAAAAATCGTGGACACACACACACACACACACATTTTGGGTGCAAATACTTGAGAGGTGTGTGTTCCGCTGACACGTGTGAAGCTAAATGCCAACGTACCATTTAAGAGAGAAAGGGCAGCGGCACATCCAACCTTTGTAGTGTGTCATTCAGCGGTGTTCACAGCCGCTCACATATAAAAATGAGGTCTCCTCTGTCCCGGGGAGCAGCGGATCCCTCTCACCCCATCAGGCGAAGGACAGGAGGGGATGTTAACAACCGCTCAGACATCTGTCGGACGGAGAGAGGGGTGACAAACAAGAGAAGGAAGCCGTTTTTTTTTTTTTTTCCTATGTTCCTATTTTATTCCTGAATTTAATGATGAGGTCGGGTTAGAAGATGATTTCTTCCTCACCAGAAATTCATCCTCTCATCCATCCATATGTTCTTCCCTTGCTCCCTGATTCCTTCCTTCTCTCCTTCCTCTCCATCACCCGGCGATGATGAGCACTCAGAGCGCTCGGCTATTGCATTTAGCCATTCAGAGAGTTTGATAAAGCTACAATCTTCCCCCCACCTTGGAATTATATGGCAAAAGGAAAAGGCCACCTCTTTGTCACTAAATGCCTCTCCTATTCATTCACATGACAGTGAAGTAGTATGTCTTTTCCCACGGTGAAATGCCAGATTTGAAAGCCCTCTATTCGATTAATGTTTGGAGTAAGGTTGTGTGCCGTCTTTAATCCAGGAGCTATTTTATAGTTAAAGAGGAGCCTGGCTAATTTCAGGGGGGGGAGTGGGGGGTGGAGAGGCGTTTTCTCAAGCAAGGTGGTTTCATTTGAAGCAGAATTTCAGATGGCTTGAGTGCTGTTGTTCCACACCGGAGCCACCAGAAAACAAGCAGCACGGTCTCATAAAATGTCGTGAAATGAGCAGAAACCCTGGAACGCAGATTACGAGATGTGGACACAAATTGCATGAAAATTATGTTTCTTCCTCCACGAATTGGATTATGTGACAGTACCATAAATTGGATAGGTGACAATAGCACAAATTGGACACGCCATTTTCGTCTTTTGTTACATGCAGAGATGAGCTAACAGGTACATTAAAACAAGTAAACAACCCTGGTTTGGGTTCAGCAGCTGAAACAGTTTGGTGACCAGTGCACATGTGAGGGAGATATATACAACCTTTTGTCTAATAGGTACAACTAGCAAATTAAAACTTAACCACCATAGGAAACATCTTTGCATGAGTTGGGAATTTAAAACAAGTTGTTAGAATTTAAAAATATTCCACATCCTTTCTTTCAATGTCAAACAAAAGCCTGTTTCTGGTTGTGCCTCCTCCATCATGTCTTTGTCTTTTTTTAAATTGCTTTTCAACGAGGCGTGTCCTTTTGCTGATGACACCGCTCTCTCTGTTGGATTTGCGTCAGTTTTGAAGTACAGGAAAATTATTTAGAAGCTGAACTTTTTGGAACCGTCTTGCCAATGGAACTGTTTGTTTTTCAGCTGTTGATGTTTATGTTCTCAGCATATCCTTAAATTACATTAAAGGAATTCGAAAACAAATGGAAAGTCCTGCGCGAACACCGGATAAATTGCAAAATAATCAGCGGCTGTCTTTAGAAGCGGTGGGTGGTACACTGGTCAGACAAATTTGGATCATTCGTCATAAATTTATTTCCAACGCAGCTGTTGCCTCAAAAATATTTAAAATCAGCCTAAAGCTAAAAGCATGCATGTGTGGTTACGAATGCATGTGTGCAAGCCCACCCCCTCCTCTGACGTAGCTAAGAATATCGGGTTGCAGGTCAAAAAAAAAAAGGGACAGTTATAGGGATAGATGGGATAGACGGACTGACAGACAGATGAACATTTTTCGTATGGGAATTTCTGGGTATTTCTCTCATCTGTTATGCATAAAATCATGCATTTGGATTTTTGAGACACCCTGGCAATTTCACAAAAATTCAGGAAGAATGAGGTCAATAAAGAACAGCATACAGCCAATAGAGCATTTTCTTTGGTGGAACTTTTTTGGCTGAAATATTTAACACGGAGGTGAATGTCTTCGCCACTCTCCTTGCTGTTTACTCTCTGAATCCTTCATACCTGTATACTGCAGCGCGCATAGATCCACTTTAGAAATGGATGTGGTGGAGAGTGGGAATACTCAGCGCTAACAGCTCTGTCAAAGAGACAACAGTTTGCTGAAGAGAGTTCAGCCTCTGAGCTCTTGTCAAGTGTTCCTCCTACTGTGATGCAGGTCGCGGGTTGCTGTTCGCCACTGAGGTGAATGCGTGTATGGCACTACACCTCCTCGTGCAAACTTGTATATCTCTTTATTTTCCTTACATTTTTTTTCCCTCTTTCCTTCTCTGCTTTACAAGAGAGCTTCAAAGACCTTGTTGTTGCACTCCATTTTTGCCACCTCACTCAAAAGCAGTGTTTTGGTTCTGCACTTTTGAATAGCTGCTACTGGTGAACTACAAGCCTCTTTCAGACAAACTGAAGGCGGCTTGTTGGAGGTGCCAGAAAGCGGAGAGGTTGTCTTTTATAGTTGGAGCACAGTTGCATTATCCAGTCAAGGTTTGCAAAGGTGCTACAATGCAAAGGAGAGAAGGATAATGTGAGATAAGGATTCCTTAACAGCAACTTTCTCAATAAAATAGCATATACTAAGTGACTGCACTTATAATCAATGGAAATATGCTAATGTGAAATAGCTTGGAGACAAGGACCACTTGTGTCAACTGTAATATAATGGGTTTATACCTTCAATAGCCAATGTTCAGTAATGGTCGAGGTGCTTGAGAGATGCATCCATTAGATCAGGTGTAAATGGTTTTGTTGAAGTGAAACTTTGATGAAGCCTTTTGTGTAGACTGTGACATCCACATGGCTCTGCACTGAGGTGAGCAAGGTAGAATTATGAGTGCCACTCAGTGAGGATGAAGGAAAAAGTCACGAAATAACAATTAATGAAAGAAGAAAAAGTAGTCGAAGAAGATGAGATCATACGCTTAATGCTTTAAATGGAAATGGAATGGATCGGAAAAGGAGAAAGAGAATGAAAAGAAAGCAAACTTCAATATGATGCTGTACAAAGAGAAATGCAGCAAAGAAATATAATTACAGATACACGGTTTCAAACACAGGATGCATAGGAATGCATACTAGAAATGAATAGGATACTATGAGATGAAATAGAAATGCGTTGAAATACTCTTAAAACACTTTGTCTTCTTGACAAAACACTGAGGTCTTCTATTTTCTTGTACTGCGTGTGTCAGATTGTACTACATCACCTTGTACTTGTATTACTACTTGTTGCAGGACCATGTTATCTAGACAAATAAAGGTGAAGGTTATGCACCGTTCTTTGCAGTGAAGAGCTTCTGATTCGGAGTTAAATGTCAGAGAGGCCGGTTTTGTGGAAACACTTATCTACTTTCTCAATTGTATTATTGTTGCATAATTTCCCAGGGCTTCCTCCAGCCCAGACTCAGCATACTGCAGGGCCTCATGGGATTTTATGCTTTTTTTGTTTCTCATTTTCCAGCAATTACATCCTGGACACACAAACACAGACGCAAGACAGAAAGACATATTCAGAAGGACACACACACACACATTGCTCTGAGGTAGGGCTGAAATAATCATTAACGTCTTCTAGTGAAAGGAGTTGTTTTTTTTATGTTCTATTTCAAAGATCTGATTACTGATTGCACAATTGGTCGAAGGGATCCTGTGAAATTGCCAAAACCGCTCCAAGAATTCATGCATTAATGATTTTTGTTTTTAACTTTTCACTTGGCCTTCTAAGACGGGCACACATCAGACAAATTTAGTCATCCTCAAATCAGTTAAAAATTGAAAAGCACATTTACATTTTAGAATGTTTTTCAGAGACCTTGTCATGTCAGCCTGGCTCTGCGATCATCAGTGGTTTTCCCCCGGCATTAACAGCTGATCAATATCATCGATTCAACAAGCAGGAAGACTTGGGGAGTACATTAACTTGCATTCATTTGTAGTTTTGACTTGGCAATGCTACTGTCCATACTTGATGAGGTTTTGGCATCACAAGGCCGTATCCTAATCATTTCCTTACTCAAACTGAAATATTGAGGAGTAATTAGCCACTGGCTTTGCTTTCCTTTTATCATTTATATTTTCTACAGGCTTTGATTTAAACAGCTGCCAGTTAAGATTTAACCGTCACATCACATGGGACGGCTGAACGTCTGGCTTTCATTAATTTAAATGGAGCTCTTTGTTTGACCGGGCCCAACCTAAATCTAAATTCACCTCTTAATTTATCTGTTACAGTCTGATGGAAATAACTTCATGAAGTTATCATCAACCGCACTGATGTTTGAAATCAGTATCACCGGCTCTGTGTGCATGGACCTGATTCAAGTTCTGGCTGGACGCTGCCATCTTGCAACATAATTTAATGTTTCCGTAATTCCCAAGAGGACTTTTTTTTTTTTTTTGCTACGATCACTAGTGCAATGGTGATGTAACCGGCGTGAGGCGCAGCCAAGCACCCGTGGCATCTTCCAAGTGACACAATAAAGACCGTTCTCAACGGCATTACAGCTTTCAGACAGTGGATCAACATATTCTGGCCTTGACGAATGTATTTTGTATCATGAAGTTTACCCATATAAAAAAATACTTTTTCACAGTGCAAGATGTTACGGTAAGGAAATAAATGTCTTTTAATGGACTATGTAATGTAAATATCTGTTTTATCACAGGCCTTTATAGGGACAAACATGACAAATTATCTTACTGCTGTAAATGTTATGACAATTTTTCTTTAAATCTATGTTTATATATATCTGTCCCTATCAAATAAACATTAAGTACATAACAGTCCTTACAAACTAATAGGCAGAGAATTTCAAGTAATGTCATTTGCATGTAAGGGGGATTATAGAAGATTAAAATCCCAGCTAAATCATAAAGTTATGAATCTCTGATTTCTCCAGAGAATTTATCAAATTCCCTGACTTTCCCTGCCTGGAAGCCACCTCTCAAATTTCCAGGAATTCCAGGATTTTCTTTTCAATTTTCCAGGAATTCCATGACAAGTGGGATAACTGTGTATAGAGATCCTTCACAGAGTCCACTCACTTTACGATCACATTAATCTGAGCTCATAAATGAATGAATACATTATAAAAAACAGCCTGCATGGTTGGTACGAGGTTTTCACCTGACAGCAGCATACTGTTGGTGGCAGTGATGTTGGCGGAGGTCCAGGGGCACGGCAGGCACCTCAGGTCCACAGACGGGCCTCCCATAAGAGGACCAATAAATCAGCGGCTCTGACCTTTGCTGGCATCAGGGACCTTAGCGCCTCCAAATGCTAAAGACGAGAAGAAGATTGAGACTTGGAGAAGTGATGAACTGCAGATGGCAGACTCCTTTTTCTCTCCCCCTCCCTTCCCCGGCGTCGCTCACCTCCCTTCACCTTATAGATATCCCTCCACCTCCCTCTCTCTCTCTCTCTGTCTCGTGTCTTTGGGTTTGCTGATACATTAAGGTGAACTGAGGTGAGTCACCCATGCACGGGGGAAAAAATCCCTTTATATAGAAAGTTATACTGTTGTTAAAATGTGGCATTCTCCCTTTAAATAAATTCACAGGGAGATTATTAAGATTGAGAGGTTGATAGATTGATTGGGGTTAAATGTGTTTATATGTCACTGGGGTATCTACGGATTTGAGAAACCCA
>OMLF01013823.1:41922-54267 GCA_900302615.1 Holocentrus rufus | reverse complement strand
GGACAGCCATTGTCTCCAGTTTCATACACTGCAAGGCTGAGTTCAAACAGAGGGCCCATTCACGCTGCTACTGCTGCTACTACAGCTGGTGCTACTGCTTTAAGCCAATGGCACCATGGGCTTAAACTCAAGACTGTGCATTAAAAAAAATACCGAATAATAAAACTCTGAAACTAAACTGTGTTGCCAGTTAATTTCCCTCTTAGTCTTTGGCAACATTAGGGAAAAAAAAAGTTGCCCCTGGAAATAAAATCTGAATTGCCTGAAGCTTAAAAACAAGTTGTGGCATGTTAGTTGTCACAGGCTATTAAGATAAATCACTGCCATAAAATACAACATCATTATTTAGGAAAGCTCGATTGGTGCAGTTGGCAAGCACAGTGCATCTATTCACACACACACAGCTGGTGATGGTCTCCAGACCTGGACTATATTATATAGTAGCTGCATGGCTAAAAATAATTCAGAAATGTATGGAATTGCACATGAAACCCAGTCAAGATGGTGATTTGTACAGTTACAGTACATGCACTTGCTAAACTTGCATTGACTTACATAGAGACAATAGGGGCAGGAAATCTATTAGAAAGATAGAAAGTACACACAAGCAACATTGCACCAAAAATCAAACAATCAAGCGACATATTGTTTTAACAATCACGAGTCTAGCTCCTGATTATCATCACAAACAACTTTGCTAGTAAATGCAGTTTATTGCTTTACAGTGGTTTTGTTTATTTTGACATACCCACTTAGATCTAATCATCCCAGTACAGTTCAGCTAAAATGAACTTATGAAGGGGAACCACCTTTTTGACAACGTGTCTTTGTTCCAGCCTGGCATGCTCTAAGATTGAGTAAGTCCGCAAAGGTGATTAATGGTTATACAACAAGTTGGTAAAATTCCACCTCTTTTCTCCATGGGGACAAGCTGCTACACATAACATGGCCTACTGGGGTGCCTATAACCTCTCTCCTCACCGCTTCCCTCGCTCTCTTTCAGCGGCATGAGTGAGGAGCGTCAGAGCGAAGGGAGCGCTGTGTGGGCTGATGACCTGCAGGCATGACGAGCAGGGACACAGGCAGGCTATGGCATCGCCCATGTTGGAACAAATTATGAAACGTATCACCGTGACTATGTGCCAAATTTCTGTGGAAAAGCAACTCTGTCACTCCGCCGAGCCTTTTCCCAATATGACGAAATTGACTACTGGTAAAATGAGCCGGATTAATGAGTTCCACGTTACTTCTTCTTTTTTCTTTGGCACTTCCTCTTAAACATTCAGCATCAGTGCTACACCTGGGTCATCAAGTTTCAATCAGATTCATCAGTTTGACAGGTATATGATCTATCCATCCATCTTCACATCTTTCTATTAGGGGAGATTTTACACTTTCCAGCTATTGTTCCACTGCTTCCTACCTGTCTGTATTTTTTATCTCATCTACAAGGTACTACCAAACCTGCTTGATGTCTTTGGGGCTGCGTGCTGCTCTGGGCAGGTCCGGGCTCCTCCAGAGAGTGGGTGTGTCTGGACAACAACAGAAACACGGGCCAGGTGGTGATTCATCCTGGTGCTTGATTAACACGCTGCAGTGTTGTGATACAAACACTACCAGGATGGCAGAGAGGGAGCGGGATGAAGACAGACTAAAAAAAATGTTTTCTTCCTTCCAAATGTCTCTCACCTTCC
Organism: Holocentrus rufus; assembly: GCA_900302615.1. Lineage (NCBI taxonomy): Eukaryota > Metazoa > Chordata > Actinopteri > Holocentriformes > Holocentridae > Holocentrus > Holocentrus rufus. Next base: position 52,573 of record OMLF01013823.1, on the reverse strand, counting down.
TTCTTTTCCTTATTCCTTCCTTCCTATTTAATTCCAATCATTTAAAAACCCGCCTCAGGGATCTTTACACAGTACATTAGAGAAAATGGAGAACAAAGGCAGGAAAATTAATTTCAGTCACAAACAACAGATTTCTTGATTTGAATCCCAGACTGAGAGAATGCAAAGGTCCAATCCTTGATTATTTTATGGACCCTTTGTTGAAACACCTCACCGCTGGCTTTGTTTACATTGTGAAATAGTGAATGAACTGAAGATTTTTTATTGTCTGTGCTTTTTATACTAGGATGGCCAATTTAATGCGACTTTCACATCAATTTTAGGCTCTAAGCTGTAACTGATTTTTGCTGTTTTTTGATATTTTTTTATTATTATAATTTTATTTTTTTGCAAACACCCGAGTAATTTGAGTTATGACGTCTCAACAAAGTTCCAAAACATTTTAAGATTCCACAAACGCTACATGGATCAGCCCAAATCTGCATGGCTCCTTAAACGGTATCTTTAACAATCCCAGCTTCTCTGTCATCGGCCACCAGGGACCAAGCAGAGGCTCAATTTTCTACAGAGACGTTTACATCATATTACGAAGCATCCAGTGGCAGCATTACACAATCGCGAAAGGATACCATTACAGAAGGTACCTGGGAGTGTTTGGTGTGAAAGAACAGTCAACATTCACTCTCACAAGAGGAAATATCAGGTTGCTGCAGCAAAACAATGAGAACAACAGGTGGTTCTGTGGAAGTGAAGCTATGCTGTGGGTTCCCACCTTTGTATTCAAGTGTGTGTGTGTGTGTGTGTGTGTGTGTGCATGCCAGATGGTGAAAAGGTGAAAACCCACCCAGACTGAATTTTACAAATCCAAAGGTCTGTTTAACACAACGTATGTTTTCACACTGATCTCACGCTTACTTTCCCTGGTGAGTCCTTGTTTTTTAGGTGTAGGATTTAATATATAATTTCACTCTGAAAAACTAAATTCCCATTTTGTGTCGACTATGAGATACAGGAGAAGACATTTTTAATAATATACAGAGGATTAGCATTGAAATACTTAGCTTGGGGAAGGTTTTTGCTGTTGCATGCTATACAGAGAAGGTAATTGCTAGGTAGCAGCCGCTGGCACACATATAAGCTAAAAGGCAAACATCATGTGGATAATAATAATAGTGCTTTCCACCACAACCACCTAAAGGGAAACACTGCTGTATCCCATCATAATATTAATAATACTCGCATTTTGTAGGTTGTGTGAGTGAGTTTTCTGTTTAAAGGGAAACGCCACTGAATTTCAATTTTGATATAAGAGAGTTTGACCGAGGTTTGTGCAGGGCAAACAATATCTGAATTCTGATGTTGTCCTCCCTTTGACAGTGTTCAAGGATCTGAGTCATGCATGTAACAATATCAAAAGCCTCTGCAGTCCTTCAGCAGTTAACAGTGCACTGTTATACAAGCTGCAGTGACAGAGACAAGATAACCCAGCTACAGTCTGTGCAAAATGTTCTCTCTCAGCCATGACCTTTCATTTGTAGGTGGACTTATTATGTATCTGTCCTCCTCTTCATCGCGACCCCGCTCTCTTGTATCTTCTCTTTTCCTCTCCTCTGAGCTTGCCGCCTCACTCTTTTGAGTCATCATGCTCGAAAAACTATCCGGTCTTCTGGTCGTCTATCGGGTCTTCCCCTTCCATTTCACTTTACGTCCTGCTCTCATCTTCTCCTCACTGTATTGATTTAACACTATTCTCTGATAATGGATTGAAAGTCTGCGGCTGCCTTTGCTGCATGTCCACCCTCATCTTCTTCTTGCATCCAAATCTTTCTTTTTCTGTCTCTCCACCCATAAACAATCTTTCTGCCGCAATCCTCCCTCTGTTACATCTTCTCTCCACCAAACCACTCTTTCTCTTGCACTCATTCAACCCTGTACGGCCCACTCCGGCCTGCCTGCCAAATTTTGTTTACAACATAAATATAACCAGAAGTGGGGCAGACAGTGGCCGTATTCTCACATTTCTGAATTAAGCGATGTAGGTTAGGCATCTATGTTATTACTGGCATGCAACTGACTGGAACGCATCTCAAAATGTGAGGGTGAGATGCAAATCATCTGCTCCGAGCATCAGTTTGGGGCCTCGGTCCTCCTGTACGGTAGCAGATTTGCATGAGATGAGTTTTGTGTTTTCTTGTGCACGGCAATTTCATCTTTTTTAGGGAAGCAGGAAAACAGAAAAGAATGTTCACACTTTCAAACTAAATTCAGACAACACATGAATCCAGTAATTTGCTCGGCTGCTTTGCTTTCCCTTGCAATCTACATGCACATTTTGAGGCTGTTCATTTTGTGGCAAGTGTCTGGTTAGCTAAATAAAGAATATCTCAATATACAAAACAGAACTAGATTTCTTCCCATAGCAAAAAGGCTGCTTCTATCAGCCAGTGGGACCTATAGCACCAATTTTGCCACTGTAACCATTAGCTGGTAGCCAACAGACCCACGGGACATACCTTTTATTGCCCAGGACTGATTCCTATGTCAGACAGCAGGCTCTGTGCCACAACCACTCCCACTTTGCTGCTGTGCCTGGACAACAGCCCTGGCATCCTCAGATGTCGTCAACATAACCTTATCACTGGATGCCAAGGCTACACATACAATACATACTTTCCTATCACTATCTAGGCTTCAGTCATTATTATTATTATCCACCAACCGTTTAATTCCTGTCTTAAAGGCAGAATCGCAGGACTAGGATTAAGTCCCATTGACAAGATCCATTCTTTTCATAGTAATATCAGAGGCGTTACTAATTCCCTATCAGAAGTCGCACTCTGAAGTGCTTGATAAAATTAGAAGAGAGGGAGGGAGGGTGCACTTCAGCGGATATCCCCATGAGAAGTGCTAAGCCAAGAAATAAACAAGGGCTGCGTCTGTGCAAACCCAAAATATGTTTAAATGCAATATAAACACTCTAAACTGCTGCTTTTCTGGTGGAATGTGCTGCCCAGTACTTCGGGAGTCATCAGTGCAATCATTTCACTTGGAAAATGCTGCAAGCCTTAGTTGCAATGTTTTAAATTTGAGATAGATCTTATGAGGACTATGACATCCTTCTATCTACCTATAGATATACATACATATTGTGTGAAGCACTGGGAGCCTATTTCATCTGGGTAACTATGGTAAGTGCTATCAAAAAGAGAGGAATGTGAAGCATGTGGCCTGCATAGCTCTGAGAAAAAGTTCCCTCTCTGAGACAGCAGAGCTGGTATGGAATGAGCTAACAGTGGGCATGGCATTTGATTTTATAGGAGGGAATGACTGCACAGGCCAGGGCTTCTTCAGCACTCTCAGCCTAAAACATAATATTAAGAAAAGTACGTCTGCCCTGGGCCCCAAGTTCATGAAAACATGAGGACCCAGTAGAATTGGAACAATGACACTATGACTGCAGCCGTCGTTTTATGTGATATATGCCTGAAATTAGAGGGGACTATAAGAACCATATTGTGCTTCAGATGTGTGTTCAGAGAGGACTGCACCTCTAATTGATCAAAATTGCACCATCAAGGGATAAACATAGGAAAGACGACAAAAATAGTTTGTGAGAGCGAATGCAGAAATCCAGTCCATTTAGCAGACCACTGAAACCAAAAATGCAGTGTTTTTTTCTGCCTTAGCTACATGCAACAATGCCAGAAATCAAGCTATTACCAAGCCACACATGGAATAATTGTTTCGATATGACAAAGCCAGTCTACTGGGGTTGAAAGAAAAACAGTCAGTAAAAACAGAAAAACACAACTTGAAGTACATGACCTGAGAGAGAAACAACAATCAAGCCAAAGCTTTACAAATCTTTTGTGCAGAGGAGAAATGAGCAGTGATCGATTGGATTTAGCCTTGTTCCTTGGCACTGTGACCTCTTGACACCCGACCTTTGACCTCGTGACCATGGTCGCCCCCTGCCTCTCCACTTTTAATGGCTGCCCACTGAACCATAACAAGCTACCCAACCGCTGACCATGACGTAAGAGTGTGTATACATGTGTGTGTGTGGAGGTCAACCAAGCTAAAAAGGAGAGAGGGGTGGAAGCAGAAGCTGAAAGAGGTGGGAAGGAAGACTACAATAAACGGGCTGACGGGAAAACGAGTGACTGGGAAGTAAAAACTCCTCCCAATCACCTCCTTTTCATCTACCTTGAATTAGCGCTGGACTTGCCTATGAAAGCGTCTATACATCACTTCGGGCCTAATCTACTGTGAGAACGTTACAGCACTGATAAAGCTTTAGCTGATAAATGAGATTTATCTACTGCAGACTCCTTGACCCACACACTGCTGATAGGAGAGGACAAATCAAGCACTGTTTACAGGCGATGACATCATACTATCTGCCACCTATCACTGAAAGGGCAATAGAACTGAACTGAAGCAATATACCTTCATGTACACAGCATATTTATTTGATCTTTATTGCATGCACACACACAAAAGCTAAACCCTGTAGCACTGGACACACAAACACGCTAGCTGCCAGTCTGCTGCACACTGTCCCTCGGGGTTTTCTGTTTAATAAAGCAGCATAAGTCCATTTTAGATCCTGGTTAAACACAGGTATGGCCAACTTAGAGTTTGCAGGAAAAACTCTAACCTTGTGAGTGTGCAAGCTGCAGGTACTCACGACATTATGTATGTATGACACAACAGAGGAGGCTATGCATCTGCGTGACTACAGTATATCTTACAAGACGAGGAGGAACATAATGGAACTTGCAAAAGGATTAGTTACATGAGAATCATGGCACGGCATAATGTTACGACAGCACAGATGCTGGAAGATAAGTAGCTGCCTGCTGGCATGTCAACTTACCAGATTTTCCCTCAAGCATCAATTTAATAAATCTAACCTTCAATCTAAGTGTCAAGTGCACCTGAAAATAGTGGGGGGAGGGTAGAGCTAGAGTCGATTCCTCCTGGACACAAAGTCATGTTCGTGTTTGTTTATCAGTCTCTGGAGGAGACGTCATTACTTCTCAAACTCTGGACCAAGAAGAGGTGCTGTTCCTTGGGATGCTGCTAAGGGCCTTTCAAGCATCGGTTCTGATGTTTACAGATACTTTTAATTGAATAAGTCCCTGAGCTGATTCCAGAAGACCTACAACTGCACATCAGCAGTCCCTCTGTTGATATATTATAACTATGCAAAGGGTCTGAAAAGTAAAGGTCATGAATAAAGGTGATGAAGTACATGAATTATTAAGGTTTATACTGGTTAATTCTGTTTGCTTGCCAGAGGGCAAATAAATGTTAGACAGGCTGGGAAATTAATATCAACCACCAGGGAGACGGTGGAAATGTGGTTTGTGGCAAGTAAGACTGCACTCCCAGCAACTTCTGTTCCAAAAGCAGGTAAAAGGGCATGTTCACTCTGCATTTTTTGCTGATAATGAGAATAAGCATGTCACATGATATATTTTTTGTTACCCTGATGTCAGATGTGTGCATTATTTTGTTTACATTGTGAAACAAATATAGGCTGCATGAATGAACAACAGATGTATATATGCATATTACACGTGCCCATGTGGGGGTTTTGTGAGTATGACAAAAATGGCTGCTGCTGGCTTTGGGTATGAAAGCAGATCAGGTGTGACCCCATCTAAACTTAAAGTTTTTCTCCCAACTTTAGAAAGCACTCCATAAAAGAAAGTCACACTTTCCAATGACCACTTTCCATATGCCAGCAGCATTTAGCAGATACACATTGGTGGATAAGCAAATGAAGGCAGTGGCAATTTGACAAATAATTAAATAAACAGATAAATAAATAAATAAATAAATAAAACAAAACAAAACAGAACAGTGTGAAAATGCGAACATTCCCTGAGTGTCCGTTACAATTTGGATGCTGCGAAACATTTTGTCTTGGGTATGAAAATGTTACTTTGCTGCCGAGGTGTCAGGTCCAGTCAAACTGGAGGACACCAAATGCCGATTTCTTTGCTCTGTACAGATAAGAGAAACGTCTGACAACAGGTTAGGCAGGGAAGGTGTGTTCAAACAGATGGCGCAATGCTGCTCTACACCATCTGTGCTACACTGCCGCTGTTCAGTCTCTGTTCAGCACCTGTATCATGTTGCCCCGGGCTTCAGTGACAGAAAACTGTCAGAAAAGGCTGGAGGGCAAACTCACTGCCAGCTCAAGAGACCTTATCAAAAATCTCTTGTGTGCAAATATTTAATTAAAGCACCAGTAGTCACTACAATATTGTCACAATATCAGTATCATGATATTTGATTTTGTCCATTGCGTGCCGTCCTAGAACCTCAGTACCAGACTAAGAGCAGATTTAATTCCAGTTGGCCTGTCGCTCATTAAAATCCACTCAAGATCCAATGTGATTATCATCCAAACAAAACTGATCATACACACTACAACATCTTGTCCAAATTTAGTTCCTATTAGGCCATCCAACATAATTTTAGATGGTTGGGGTTAGGGTTAAAATCCTGCAAGGATCTGATTTACTTCCTAGTCACCCTGCAAATAAACTTTGAATCAGATTGCCTTCCTGTCCAATCCTAAAGAGGAGTCCTTGCATCCTTACATACATCCATTCAACCGCATTTAATCCTGATTTGTCAGTGATTGGCCAAATCTGACAATGGAGATCTGATATTTAAGAATCACATTTACTTGCAACCACCACGGTCCAGATATACATGCTACATACTGATCCTATCTTCACTCATTCAGAGAATTACGCAGAAAACTGAAGCGTGCCTGTTTTAATGGAGTACTTCCCTCAGACAAACAGTCAAACAGAGCTAGGAAAAGACTGGTGCTTTGTGAACAAACCATGGAAACTATAACAATGAAGGTGAAGCTGTGTGTGTGCATGCATTCGTGCGTGTGTGTGTGTGTGTGTGTGAGCGTGCGTGCCTTTTCTCAACAAACAAGGAGGATTTGTGTGTATGTGTTTGTATCTCCGTGCGCACAGAACTAGCACACAGAGCGCTGTACAGATCTCAGCCCACCACCTTCTCTTGGCACCAGTCGGCCTTTTGTTGTGGTTCCTGTCAGAAACAAAAGGTCCATATCCCATCCCATCAGTATGGCCCTAAACCACTGGCCCTCTTTGAAATGACTGGCCTCAATACACTCCAAGGCCCGGCGAGACTAGCCAGGGCCTGCTGGCCAGCAATGTCACTAATGTCAATTCACACTAAAACCAAAACTTATATAAAGGGTCTCATTCCAATGTGCTATATATCCACTTTAGAAAACTATAGCTACAAAAACATATACATTTTGACTAGTGGAATCCAGGCTATTTTAGGTTTTTTTCAAATGCAGATCTGCTTCCAGGAAGGGTGGAGCAGGCTACAAAAATTATCTCTCCAAGAATCTACCAAAATTACTGTGCAGGAGTGATGGCAAGTGTATGTATTAAATATTTCCCTGCATTTACTGTTAAATATACTGCACAGATTACTTCACCACTTTTTAGGGAGTGTGTAATTACATCCAAGGTCTAGACTACATCATCACCAAAGACCTGTGATTACTTTTTACTCTCTGGTGGTGCAGTGAGATGGGAGACTGTCCTTCAGTGGGGAAGTAGGGGGGTTGAAAGGTGTATCACAAAAAGGTTAACAGGCTGTTGGGGGCAGATTGGACCTAAACGCACAATTCTGTACCAGGGTTGCTAATATTCATCTTGTGAGCCAGGGTAGCAAGCCAACCATAGATCTACTGTTTCAAATCATAACAACTGTGAGCCAATGCCATCTGTACTGTGAAGGTGTCACTCTGCTGCTGTGTGCCCTCACACAAGGCAAACTTAACCCCCAACAGCTGTGGTGCTACCAACCTACCATGTCTTTCATATGTGCAAACTCTATGGATGGCGACTGCTAATCGGTAAGCAAAGCATACAAACAAGGTTATAATGGGTAACACCTTATTTTTACCCCAGTGAAGCATTTATAAATGCAACTAACAGTTAACAAATGCTTTCTAACACACTATAACAGTGTGGTGAGCACATATACAGACATCATAAACATATTTTACATAGTGAGTTCATGATTTTGAAGAGTTTGCAAAGCAATGCGTCCCAAAAATTGTGATTGTTTTTTTTTTAATATTAAAGGATAATTCCAGTATTTTGGGCCCTATTTTCCTATCTTTTGAGGTCTAAATGATTAACAGGGACAAAGGCCCTTGGAATCGATCCAATATTGAGAATGCTATGACAGGCAGCCACCAAACAGCTGCAATGTAATCCAATGGGGCATTTGTCTCCATCAAAGTACGTCCATTAAAAGTGTTTGTTTTTGCCACTGACAGGCTCAGATTGTCATTATGAGAGGACAGGATTTAAATTTAAAGGATTTAAAGTTATCCATATATGTGCTTACCATTGTTTTATAGTGTTTTAGAAAGCATTTGTTAATTTATAAATGTTTAATGGGCAGTGGAGGGGGTTAAAATAAATTGTACCCCTATTACTACAAAAAACTAAGCGTGGAGAAAATTTTTCAAGATAAGCACCATATTCTAACGGATGTGATTAATCTGGGCTTGGGCCAGGAATGCTATTCTGGGATATTAGTTTGGTTTCCATTTCAGAGCCAAGCATCTCAAGCTAGAGCCAATACATTACATGTGTCACTCAGTTCCCCTCAAGACATCATTTTGTGCGATTATCTTCGGAATTCACTGCCAGTAGAGATGAATTATCAGCAAGGGTGAGGCTGGAAATATTGAGCAATACTTTTTACTTCTGACCTCTAAATGTTTCTAACGGCATCACTGGCCCTGACAAGCCCCGCACGGCTCGTCTGAGGAAAAGTGGCTGCTGTGGAGGCAGGCAGGCAGGCCCTGGCCTCTCCCTGCACTGTGGCAAGTGCTTTGTCAAGTACTGCACAGCCACTGCAAAGGTCTGTCATAAACGCAAACAAGTAGGCGGAAATTTCTGACTCAACCGCCTGTTTGCCTGGTTGCTCTGACTGGCTGCTAGCAGGACGGCAGACTAGCTGGCTGGCGGGCTGGTTGGCTGACTAGCTTAGTAGGTTGGCTGGCTGGCTGGCCGCCTATTTCTTCTGCGCTATTGTGGAAACAGGTCGAGTGCATTGTGCTTGGACAAAGAGGCCATGCACAACCCACAACAAAAAGTGACATCAGCGCAAAGGAAAAAACAAAAACACCGCAGGGGAGCGAGTTAGGGAGGGAAGGAGGAGGAGGGGAAGAGAGCTCCCATGCCATTTTACTCAGAGGTGCAAGGAAGCTGATATTCAGCTCATTTGAACCGAAGCATTATGGGAACAAGCCAGTAACACGGCAGGCACTTACAGTTGGAGCTCCAACTATCCCCGGTCTGTCAATTCACCCTTGAACAATGAGAATTCTCTCTCACTTCCTTGTACGTCTTCCAAGTTTACTAGTTATTGCACATCGCTGAAAATGAAAGTCAGCATTAAAGAAGCAGCTTTAACCTTTCTCGAGGCTATTTTTTCCGCCTGAAATGGCACAACATGCAGTTCTACCAAATTTTACCTATTATGGCACCCTTGATCCTAATCTAATTCAGCATGATTTGTTTAAAAAATGTCATTCTGAGGGTTTAAATCATAAAAAAGGGGGCTTTGTAAATTCCACCACAGCATACAAAGACTTCACAGATACAACTGAGCTTCACTAACCAGCCTCCTTAAAGGCCTCCCTCCTCTACAGCGCTCATTTAAGTTATTTAAAGCACTATCCAGGCAGACTCCAAGTACTAAATACACAGACCACCCTCCTCCATTGCTCTGCTGTGAAACAAATTCATCTACCTCCGCTGAAAAACAGCACTTCAATTGTCAATGAGCCTCCGAAGAAAGAAAATATAGCACAATGCAGCATATATGCGGTGGGTTTTTATTATGTTATGGTATCCACTGAATGTTAAGAGTGTCCTTGTAGACTTCACTCGGCTCAGGGGCCTGCGCTGGTTGCAGAGCAGCCTGCTGAGAGGGATTGGCTACTTCTCCTTAATCTCGGAAGGAATTTTTTTTCAGCAACGCCAGAACTCCTCAGACATAATTAGGAGAGGAGAAAAGGGAAGGACAGAAAGAGATGGAGAAGGGGAAAGACAGCAAGAGAGAAAGAGAGAGACAGGAGAGCGAGAGGGCAAAATGAGAGAGAGAGAGAGAGAGAGAGAGAGAGAGAGAGAGAGAGAGCTATGGAGATAGACTGAGATAAAAGAGACAGAGAGGGAAAGCACCCCACCCCTGTTCCAGTCCATGCAGGTTAACACAGGCAGCTGGTTAAAAGGAGCAGCGCTGATGGCAGTTGAGCACGGTCGCTCTTATTTGCCTATGTATCAGCATCTCTAAGCTCGCCCCGCACAAAGACAACTATTGTCTGACAGCGGAGATGAGGGCCGGGGCCCTATGCTCCAACATAATGTTGTACTTCATGGATGCGTAATAAGCCTCTAATCATACAAATGTGATGATAATTTGCCCTGATCGCATGCACAGACAGCACAAGAGCAGACACAGCTAGAGGGGAAAACACACACACACACACACACACATGGATGTCATCCCGTGATCTCCCATCTCTCTCAACTCCACTTACAACTCAGTACTC
>OMLF01013823.1:3720-28520 GCA_900302615.1 Holocentrus rufus | reverse complement strand
TTTAAGATCGGGATCCTGAATAGTAATTGTCATAAAATCAATATTTAATTTACACAGAGATTCTTCTAGCTCCACAAGGTTGTTTTTCCACCTGGATCAAATTAATGTTGCATGCTTGTTCTTTCATTTCATATCGAACAATGTTTAGTTATTGTCACCCACCCACACACTCATAAACACACACACACACACCCGAGTGGTCCCAGTTGTCTGTCTATTCTCCACCTCCTCCAGCTGGCTGATGTTAGTTTTCTCACAGTACTGTAACAATATCTGTGTCTTACTTCCTTTGTTCATTGGACCTAAAACCCACACACATTTCAACATAAAGGTAGACTCTTAAACATGACAAGACCTTCATCTGAATCTCAGATCCATGGCATTCACATTCACACCCAGCCATCGTAACTGCCTCAAGATCTTTTAAGACATCTCAAGACATAAAATCTGGATGTCCCGAGACACTTAAAGACGTGACTGAAATCCAAGCCATCTTAAAGTTACCTAAGGCATCACTGGCTTGACCCTTTCATGTCTCCAAACACCATGAGACACAAAATTTGCACTGGTGCTTGTGGATGACAAGAAAATATTATGCAAACATGTAAAGTCTCATTTACAACATTTTGCTTCATAATTCAATATGGTTCCAATCAATTTATTATTATAAAGTACATTAAACAAGGCCACCTTGTTAGTTCACCTTGAAACGCTTCAAGACACCTACCTGGGGCTAAGGTTATCAGTCATACATGTTGAACATGTTGAACCTATAAATTCAAATGTTCATTTTAAAATTTAGCTATTTTTCAATAAATAAGTCATGACTTATCTTTTTTTTCTGCCAACAAAGCTCACTCAGTTCCCCACTCAATGTGATGCTGTTTAGATAATCAGTCTTAATTATTTGGTTTCTCAAGTTATTTAAAGCCTAAGATTTTATTTTATGATACAGTAGCAGTGCCATTCCGCCTACATCAACATTTATTCTTTAAATCTGTGTATTTATCTGAATATTAGTATTAAAACAATATCAACTACACTCAGATTTTTGTGATATGCAATGCTTTGCACAATATCCAGGGCAAATTAAAAACGATATGTAAATGAGAGTTTAACAAGGCTTTTCAGCTCACCACAACAGAGGAGTTTCTATACCGTGGTAACTGTTACGCCCATAAGAAGGACATTTGTGGGAACAATGTTCATTGACCCTGATTAATTAATTGATCATTCATTTTCAGTCGCTCATTCCTATAGCAGTTGGCTATCTCGACTAGTCAGTAGATGGCGCTATTTCCGTAGCATTTTACGCAAAAAACGCTCATCAGGTTTTAATATGGACCTGCCGTTGACTTTCATGTCAAGCACCTGAAAGTGGCTTTTGCTGTTTTTTGTTTGGCTGTATCATGTCTGTCATGTTGTTCTGTTGCTATACCTGTCTCGGAATGGAGGAGGAGAAATTTCGGCGCTTCCTCACACAGCAGCAACCAATGAATGTTGGCTAACAACTAAGTTAGAAGGAGATATCACTGGCTAAGGTTACACAGTGAAACCCAGCCAACGTTATCATCTTTACCATACGAATTTCATCTCAGGTAAGAAAGTTTTGACTTATATACTGTATTTCATATGTCACTCTGACTCATCCTCCTTGGCATTTTAACCACTGAAATAAAATACCATTTCTGCGGCTTTAACTTGTACGTTAAGAAGAGAGGCGAAATGTTCAGCTCTAAGATTCCCTAGCTAGCAAAACAGTAAAAAGTCAAAATGATACTTCAAGCTAATTCCTGGCTGCTAGCATAGTAAATTAGCTCCCAATACTTAGCCCCTGACACCATTGGTTAACGTTAGCTAACCTGACAGTTAAGCTAACAGATGTTTTGTAGGAATGCCGTGACTGATCTGTCTTGGTTGATCACCCAGCTCATTATGTGAAAAATATACATTTATGAGCTTTTCTGAATAGCTGCAGGGTTCATTTTTATTGCAGCCACTGGCCAGTGGTGGAAGGAGTACTAAACTAACTTACTGAAGTGTTGTTCCTTTGGTGATATTTGCCTTGTGTATGCTGTCCCCTCTAAGATTCACTTCATCTGAGACTAAAATCGTGGAAAGACCTTGGCAAGTTCTCGTGCGTCTTCTTGATTTCTGTTTGTTGATGTTGTCATCAGTTTAGGCTACAAGTTGAGAATTACTTAAATACTTGATGTGTAATTCAAACACTTGGATTTAATTCTTCATCCTGTTAGTCAGTTTTACACACAGGCTATAGCAGGTGGTGAGCTTGAAAGTAGCTTTTAGCTGGAGGCCTATTAGCACTTAAAACTCTTTATTTGCAAATCCAATACAAAAGGACATCTGTATTCTGAGAACAGGATCTAAACTTTGTCAGTGTTCACTACACTGATAACAATACTCTTCACTTCAATCATGGGTATTTTTATGTATGTCCCTGCACATAAGGCATGGGGACTGAAGTAAACAAATCTTTACTGTTTTCTGCTGCATATATTCCTGATATCTTGCATGGACTACCTACTACCTATGGACTACCTACTAAGTTGATTCATCTTTATTGTGATATAGCTATTGCATCCTGAATTGTATGTTCTGCTTATATATTCAAACTGAAAAAGGCCTACTCCAAAATTATCAGAATCCAGTCTCTTTGGTACTACAATCCAATCAGCAGAGTAGAAAGAATGTGTTACTGTGTGTGTGTGTGTGTGCGTGGTATGTACGAGCTTGGTCAAATAGTGCTTTGGGAGATTTGCTGCAGATGTCAGAGTTCTGTGTGGGTGTTTTAATCTTGTTGCTCCATCCATCCATAGAGCTGTGTTAAAGACCATTCAAAGAATCATCTTTCATCAGAACTGCACAACATTACCACTATCACAAGCAGGTTCAAAGACAAGAATATAATTTTATATTGGAAAGTTAAAGCTACATTAAGCAATATTACATGGATTTTTTTTTTTTTTGCAGTAAAATGACCCCTTGCAACATGAGAGTCATCATTTGTGCGTCTCTTTCCACCATATTTATAGCCAGCCTGTTGTTATTGCCTGGGTTGAGCTTTCTAAATTTCTGTATCGGCTGGCTATAAGGTCCTGCCAATTTGGATGGTAATATTACAAAATTACAGCCAGAGACAAAGTAAACCAACAGTTTTGCCAAAATAAAATGTGCTAATTGTTTTCAACAAAAAAACTTTTATTTCGTTGCTTTTGGTTTCTACAAGTGGTGCCCTGGTGTAGAGGAAGGGGAGTAGGCCTAAGAGTGGCTTTGTTTATGGACAAACGGAGTTTGTGCTCCTGTCACCATCTAGTGGTCAAAAATTGCTTAGTGCCCCATTAAGTCAAGTAATTTTTGAAATTAATTATTTTTTTTTTTTTTTTAAATATCTGCGTTTCTTAATATTTCATCTCACCTGTACCATTACAACTCCCTTCTAAAGCAGGAAATATGAAGGCTTACCGGGAGGTTTAAATACAGAGCTAGACTGCAGCTTTGTGATGATAAAGTCCTATAATGACCCTATTCCTACCTGTTGCCCCTCGGTGATTTCAATTAACCTGCCAATGAATCAGAGCTTACTCCCTGCAAGGCCAACTGCCATTTGACATTTGAGGGGATCCGTGCTTTTAACTTTATCATTAAATGTAGTCATTGAAGAAGACATTAACAAAGTCTCTTCTATTCAGTCTATTTGGTGAAATGCAGATTGAGTTGAAATGAAATTGAATAAATAATTCACATATATGAATTTGTTATACATGTCATACTGAAGCATACTGAAGTAGCATTTATTACATTATATTATTAATATCTGCTGTAGATGCCTGATTTGCACAGAACCCACTAGCTAACCCAAACCCAAGAGCTTTCTTGTCTCATCTAACATGAGCTATCCTCAAGGTATCTGCATGTGTCAGCAAATTCAGTTCAGTGCTTTTTAAGACCTTTTCAAAGTCTTTTAAGGTCTTGATGCTTCTTTGCATTCTGACTCTGTCTTTATTTTAAATTTACCTTGAAATACCGTGGACCAAGCAGTCTTATTTTGTGAGAACTCGATTACGTGTTTTACCCATGGGAGGACCACTGTGTCAGTGAAACAGAATTCATTCAGTGAATTTGGAATCGGTGGACTGGAAACAAAGCAGAAGAGAGTGAATCGATTGACCCAAAAACATGTTTTATTGGGATTTTCAGGGAATTGATGATTGAAGTAACATAAGCCTCACGATTGTTTCCCACGAAAGACTTCAACCACGTCTTGAATTCCTTCTCCTCCAGCCCTTTATCTGAGAATTTACATTTAAGCACCCTGCAGCTGCATCTCAGGTAGGAGCATGCTAGCGTCCCACACTCAAAATCAAACGTCGTTTTCAGATGACATCAGATCTAACAGCACAGTGCATCACATGGACACACAAGAATCATATCGGCGCTACAAAAAGAATACATTCATCAACCCTTGGCCTTATGGAAAAAACATAATTCAAGACTTTTAAAATACTTTTTATTGATTGTAGTTTTTGCTACATTTATTTATTACTTTTTAATAGTTTTTAATGACCTACAGATACCCCAATCCTGCAGTAGAAATTCAGGATTCTCTTGGGGTCGGGCTGCATCACGGTACAGTGAGGTGGAAGTCAGTCCTTTAACTAGAAGTCCCAGCTGCGAGCCATATTGACAGAAAGCATCCACCCTGCTAGAAGACTCAATTCCTGCCAGCTCTGGGGTGGCGGTCTTGGCGGTGGTCTCTCCTCCCTATGGAGGGGAGCAGGCAGAGAGAGAATTTCCCCAGAGGGATCAATAAAGTGTACCAAAACAAAAGATAGAGTAGATTACATCCCGAGGCACCCATATCGCAGTAGCAGAAGTCTAGAATTCGACAAGGGTAAAGTTGGCAATATGTCAGTATTGTAAAGTCAATAAGGGATTGCCAGTACAATCCACACAGCAGACCTTCTTACACTGATTTATGGATTTTCTGTATCGATTTATTCTGTCACATTTAAAGCCCAGTTGATTCTAATTTAAACCTGGGGGAATGAAAAGAAACCCCATAAGAATATATTCACGAGCTTAAATGCAAATGTCGTGTCACCCAAAATGTCTTGGTAACAGTATGGTATTTTTAAATGTTAAAATTCTGCTTTCATCTGCATATGAAGTATAATTTATTGTCTCTTCCTGTATGGACATTCATTATTGTTCATTTTCCATGCGCTCAATTATTAATTCATTCATTCACTCACCCACATATTCACTCTGTCATGTCACACAGTGCGTGTGTGTGTGTGTGTGTGTGAACGAGGAATAATAAGGAGTAATAAGCTTTTGACACCACAAATTTAGCACAAAAAGACAAGAAAGAAATATATTATTTTATAAAATGGATGTAGTCTGCATGTGAAAAACAATCAAAGCAAAGAGGGCTGTATGCATGTATGTGTGTTTTCATGCCAGCATCTGTATTAGGATGTGCATGTTAGGTGTATGCACATGTACAGTACATGAGTTTGGACTTATGTGTGTGTGTGGGTGGGTGGATGGGTGACGCTCCTGGCATTGTATATCTGCTACGCTTTCTTGGCCTTGCGATGTTTCCTCCAGCGCAGCTGCACGAGGCAGAGTATGTGAGACGTACTACTATAGAGGCCAAGGTCCAGAGCCGTACTCCGCAACAGGGGCGCAAGTTAAAAGAAAGGGACAGACATTCATCTTAAAGTAAGGGAACAGTTTATGGTGGTTAAAGCAGAAAGCTCATATAATACACTGACATTCCAGCACATTCTGGGAGGGATGCTTGTGCTATTATGCAACAGGGGGAAAAGTTAGAGCCCAATTATGTACTGCTATCATAATTACATGCATACACATGTATAATAGCTGCTTGGAAATCTAAAAACGTCCACTCAGTGAAAACCATAACAAATAAAATATAGAATAGAATTAGACAGTGTGGCATATATATACAGTTCAGTTTCAACCTGACCAGCGGTTGAGTATGTTGTTATTAAAGATTTATAATAAGGCCTGCTGCAAGTGTGAGTGTGTTTCTGTTTTTACTGTGTCATCATGAGCCATGTAGGCCAGGATGAGCTTTGGGATGTTGTTACAGTTAACGCTGCAGCTCTGTGACTCACTCTGGCTCTCCGCTGGTTGACTACACACAGCCCAACCCCTCTCCCCCACCTCACCCATGTGCTTGACTCATTGCTACAAATGTGCACCCATCATATTGTTGCAAATTCTCTTTTGGTAGCGAAAACAGTTTTGATGCTCTCGTAGCATTTTGTTTGATTTTGAACTCCAAAAGTGTCACCACATCTATCCCACACTCAGAGACAGTGGCGAAAGGCAAGAATAAGTGCTTCACCTAAGAAAAAATAAACAGGTCTGTGGTGTGAAAATATTAATACTGTCTGACTTTTAAGCAGGTAGCAGCTCAGCGCAAGTGGGGCAAACACACACATCATTATAATTCCCCATGGATTTTAAGCAATCATGTTACTTTCGGTTCACATGCTGTATTGAGGACACATTTCTATGCACTTTGGGTCGAGGAATACAGTGAACATTGATAGAAATATATCTGTTATGTGCATTTGTTTTATTTTTGAAAAGGTGAGTGCATTCACTTTAAGCAGTTTTTTAAAACTCTGTCCAGGCAGTTAGAAAGCAGAGATGGAGACAGAGCAGGGAATGCCCGGGCGGGATTCAAACAAATCATATAAATTTGATACATCCCACAGGCACTGGCATTTTGTGTCTGAATTTCTACAGCAGTATGATGAATTCATGTAAACGGGAATCTGTAAACGGGAATGACTGACTGACTGACTGACTGACTGACTGACTGACTGAGTGATAAAGTTACTCCGCTGGTTGGCTGCATGTTGGAGTTTCCCCATTGGCTGTTGCTCTTTCAAAATGAATTGGTGCAAGCATTTTCCTATAACGTCCTCAGATGATGTTTACCCATTTAAAGAAGGTTCTGCTGAAATCATGAGTAGTGATTTTTGTGAAATGCTTGTCATGAAGAGCCAGTTATATGTTTCACTCCATCCACATTAAACTAAGATATTCCAATGGATTTTATGATTTTTGCATGGTTATTTGCGAAGATTTATGGGCTTCTTTCCACTCACATATTCCCTGGGTTCATAAAGCCTTCTGGGACATTTCTTCTACCCCACCATTTGTAGTCTGCATCTGAAAATGCTTAATTTGGAGGGCCATCGGTATGAGAAGAGTCCAGCTATGGCCTGTAGACCAGGGGCCGTGGTGTGAGGTGCTACAGGCTACAAGTGGACCTGACTGGTGGATCTGTAGATCTAGTTCACCTCTACCTCTTGATCCCCACAAGAAACGGGACACCCTACCCAGGAACGCACAAAATGCAGGGGTATGGCAAAGTGGCTGAAGTTCTGAATGTGAATATTGTCCCCTTAATGCAATCATGTGCTTCTAGTAGACGTTATTCACTCTTAGCTCAGACCAGTAACAAATATGTGGCTTTGAGTTAGCTGTCTTCAAAGTGTCTTTGCCATGAGAATGGACAAAACAAACGGAAATCAACAGAAATCATGAGTCTTCCGCAAAAATTATGCCCAGGCTCAAAAGAGATGTGAGCTGAGAGAATTGTAGAGTGCAGCTGGATTGCAACCAGCTGGATAAAGGTCAAAGAATACATTTCCATCAACAGAGGTAGTAGCAGCGCTATAACCAAACCTTTGTTGAAAATTAAGGCTATGTGCTTCCAAGAATCTCATTGCCTTTACAGAGTTTCAGCTTTGTATGAGCAGTCAAATCCCTCTGCAGTCTTCCCCATGCCAAGCGGTTCTGCTTAGTGTGGTTCAGGCAGGATTTTTTATTTTTTTCCCCAGACTGAATAATACTCTTTCTCCCTCTTCCCCTGTCATCTTCTGGCTGCTCTTAAAGTAAAGCTTTGAGCAGCAAACAGTGCAGAGGCAGCCTGCTGCTGGCGGCATTTATGAGTTGTGCTCCTCTCATGCCCTGAAATAGTGAATGCATAATCAAGCCAAGCATGGGGAAAGGATCCTCTGTGTTTGCTCTGGAACTGGGACTGGAAGAAACGTGAAAGCATATACCCTTAAAAAACACAGTGAAACAAGAGGAGAAACTGCATATTCTCTCTGATGTGAAAAAATGATTTTCAGTTTCGTCTTTCTGTTGCATTCTTTTGACCTTCAAAAGTGTCTGTGAGAACAGGACTCAGTTGCAATTTAATAAAAAGTATTGGGTTTTATGTGAAGCAGTAAAAGAGACAGAGACACTTGGCAGGCTATACTTTCTAGTCTGCAAAGACAAATGCGAAACTTGACCGTAACCATCCTGTATTATTTGTATAACCATCGATGCATTCATAAATATTTTTCAACAGAACTTATTGATTTTAGGAAGAGAGTGGATTGTTGTTTCCGTCTGTGCACTGAGGCATTAAGAAGAGTATGTGGCGAATATGTGTGTGTGTTTTTATAAAATGTCTTCATCCATGGTTCAGGATGCTGCCTGTGCCACTGTTCTGTTCTCCCTGGCGAGATGTGACATAGTTTATACAGACATGGTCATCTTAGAAATATCACTCTCTCACATGCTGTAACAGTGTGTCTTTTAAATGCCAACACTGTTGCACCTCTGAGAGGATTTTTTTCTCTCACTACGCTAATATCATACAGAGCCTTCCACAGCGACTACCAATGTCTGATCAAACAGTGATGAAAATGCTTATATGAATCTATGCTTTGCAAGGCCTGTTGTGGTTGGCGGCCGCTTTTTTTTCCCACTCGTTGCTCTCTTGGGTGACAGGACAAGCCGAATTATTGGAGAGCAACGCGTTCCAGTGGAGAGAATAATTTGATTGACTCAATCAGTCGATTAAAAACGAGAGAGATGGATGAATCCCCGTTAACAGATGACTTCTCCTCTTCTCTCTTCTTCAGGGTTGTGCCGATAGACTATGATGTCAGCGATCGACAGTGTTCCGGCTTTGCTAATGTCAAGATGATATTTGGCTCGTTTGAATCTGCAGGGTTTCCCATTAATGTATTAAACTGGCAGGACGCCACAGCTTCATTTGCCCTGACATAGTTACATGAACCCCCCCAGCAGAGCCTACAACGACACTTGTGACACAGTTGTGCGCGCATGCACACACACACTGCAACGTATATCTGACGTTTACTGACGTTTTCTCTCTCTCTCTTTGTCTTTCTCTCTCTCATGTACGCACAGACGCACACACACACACACACACACACCACCCTAAACATCATAATGCATTTTCATATTAATTTATGCAATGCCCCTCCCAACCGTATTACACCGTTTACCAAGTGAAAAATGATTCCTTATAGGACACGGTGTAGAAAGCAGTCCATCAGAATGATCCAATCAGATTCAGTTCCTTTTTACCTCAGAAAATCTTCACAATGAGTAGGTCACGTTAGCCTGCTAACTTATTCATATTTTTATGTATGTTTTGCCATTTTTTTCCATGTTTTTTCCTGCTAGGCTTCACTACAGACTCAGAGCCAATCTGTATTTCCTAGGATGGCGAATGCGTGACCCGCCCTATTCTGCCGTCACTTCCTTCATTGGTCAGGTTGGTTAGGTTTAGGCATGAGGAGTGAGACTGGTTAAGGTGATGCTGAGAATATCAGGGTAAGGCAATCAGAGGCAGAGTTGAGCGGGACATGCCTTTGCCATCCTAGAAAACACAAGTTTGCTTGCCGGCAGGCTAAAGGAATGCCTGCTTCCTGTATCAGGCGCTAGGCAATAAAAACAGTCTGGAGGCAGGACGATGGCAGCAGAAGCTCGCCCAAATAAAGACAGAGCACTGGACAATGTCACTCTGTCTTGTTGTTGTCGCTCGTACCAGGTTAGGACAACTAGATTGAAAATAATGTGTTCAATTTTGCCCTGCTTCCTCACTTCCATTGCATCCAGTTAGGAATCGTTGTAACTGATTGCTCAAGCAACACTTCAACAGTAAACATAAACACATAAACAGTGACACCGCTCCTCTCCTTCCCCCTGTGGACGATCAAATCGGGTATCGGCAATCTCACAGGTTGACGATCTGACTATGGAGGATATTGCCCAGCCCTACTTCTCTTCTCTTCTGCCTTTCTTCCTCTGCCCTCACCTCCACTCCTCCTTTCTCCTTTTTTTCCATCTGCCCTGTGCCTCAGCACTTTGACTCTAGCGCTTTGAATTACGTCTCAACCCTGCCCTTCAATATGCCACATGCTTTTAATAGCAAAATATTGGCACAGGCGTATTCACAGAGGGGGGTTTATTTCTTCAGATCTGCAGGAGGGCATCCATCAGAATGTGTATCAAGTCTCCGTCTCACATACACGCGCGCACACGCTGTGAGAGGGGAATGGAGGAAGGAGGGAAGAGAAAAGGGCCAAAGGGAGTAAAGGAAAGGAGAGGTGGAGGCAGAGGGTGGAGGAGATGGATGGACGAAGGGAAAGAGAGAAGGAGGGAGGGGGGAATTGAGCGCCTGGAGTTGGAAGGAGGGTCTTTTCCATCTGTGCGCTCCGCTTTATGCACGCTCGCAGGAAACCCCATCAACCGGCTGCACACGGCACACAACACTACGAGGCTGCGGCACGACACACACACGTAAGCCTGTGATGTAGGAGGATGATGACAGGCGAGCAGGGGAGGGGAGGAGGATGGGGAGCAAGCCAATGAGCAAGCCGAGTGACAGAGTGAGGGCGCAAGTGAAGGAAGGGAAGGGTAGAGGGAGCATCGGCTAGAGGAGGAGAGGCAGAGGGAAAGGGCAGAGAGAGCGTGAGAGAGATAGAGCGTGAGCAAGTGAACGGGTGAGATAAGCAGAGAGAGAGAGAGAGAGAGAGAGAGGGGAGGGGGAGAGGCAGAGCAAGAGCATCTCTTGCACGCATTCGGCTTGCAGCAGTTCAGGAGGCAGGCAGAGTTGAGAGGGAGAGCTCCAATACTCCACCAAAGGGGGCGACAACACAGCTCTCTCTCTCTCTCTCTCTTACACACACACACATACACGTCACGCACACGCACTTGTGAGGAGGCGTGAAGCTCAGGAGGAGGAATACCACATACACACACACGCGTGCTTTGCTGGCTTAATTGCGCTTTGGAGAGCTGTCTCTTGAAGACTGGACCAGAGCTGTATTCATCGCTCCATCCATCCGTCCTTCCTGCTCTCCATCGCTCCAACACGCGGAAGCTGCCTCCTCTGTCTTTTCATCCCTCGTTCATTTGGACTGATCTGCTGTCTGTCATCCATCTAACCTCTGACCAGGCTGTTTTCATCTCTTGATCCATCTCTGCGCTCACTTCACTGTACCAAGCAGTCAAGAGAGGCACTGACAGAGCAGCCAACTACCCAACTGAAAGACCGACCTTTCCACCGCCATCATGAACTTCCTCCGGCGCCGTCTCTCCGACAGCAGCTTCATCTCTAATCTTCCCAATGGCTACATGACAGACCTCCAGAGGCCTGACCCTCCTGCTCCCCCTCCACCCACCGCTTCCTCCCCTTCCCAGCAAGCCGCCGCCACGGCGATGGCGGCCGGCACTGACCAGTCCCCGTCCAAACCTCCAACCCCATCCCAGGCGCCGGCCAGCTCCCCCGCAGCTCAGGACCGGCGCGCCTCACAGCCTGCCCCGCAGCCTCAGCAGGCCCAGTCCTCGTCCTCCAGCGGCTCCTCCGGCTTCTTCAGTTCCTTCAGCTCCATCACCAACGTGGTCAAACAGACAGCTGCGTCCGCCGCAGGGTTCGTGGAGCAGTCAGCTCCCTCTCCCTCCCTCTCCAAGAAGTTCAAGATCTTATTGGTGATCGACGAGCCACAGCATGAGTGGTAAGTGTTAAGGTGAAAGTGTCCCAATTGGGCAAGTGATGAAATTGCCCAATCGTGTTCCAACTGAGTGATTGATGGTCTGTGCTATCTCATTAGGAAATTGATATGGTCTGTGTTGTATTGATTGTTGCCACTAAAGGGGATTGGAGTTTTGAGGGACCTCTTATTAAATGACACCCTATCTCCAAGACTATAGGACACCCGATGGATTTTGGTTTGTAGTCAGCAAGAAGCAAGAAGGCAATAGAACGTGATAACATATTCTATATACAAAAAAGTTAATCGCAGTGACTGGTTCGCCGGCTGTAAATGTGTAATTTATTCAAAAAAGATTTTTATTCATTTGTACAATTAATTATAAGCTTTGAAGATTTATGTTCTTGATATATTCCATTACCTGCAAATAGAAAATTGCTCAAAAGGATCATTTGATCAATGTCGGTTTTATTCTATACAATTAATCTTCTATTTTATTCCGTTCTATTCTCTTCTATTCTGTCTGTTTTCCATTTTGTCTGAAGTGAAGATCTGATGCTCCCAAAATAGAAACAGCTCTATTTGTCAAAACACACAAAACAGATTTTCTCTGGGCTTTGGCATCACACATCCCACCCCCGAGCGCTATCGCCTGTCTCTATTCATGTATGTGTGTTTATGACTGCATGTATGTGTGTGTGTGTGTGTGTGTGTGTGTGTGTGTGTGTGTGAGTGAGAGAGACAGAGAGTAGTACAGAGCTACGGTATATTTCCATCTCTTGGTAGTACCAGGTGGTCAACAGAACATTATCCTCTCTGTTATCTATTTGTACATCATACTTGTACCTCAGAGTGAAACGTTGTGATCCTGATTTAAAATATGAACCCTTGGCTTTGGGTTAACATTACCATCTCACTCCTGATCCCCTCTGTTTTAAATGTTCCTGCAGATCATTTTCAGTTTGTTTTTGTGTGGAGGTTCAGTATAGATGTTACAACCTTTCATCAGAATCATTATCTCTGTAATTTTTCAGCTTCGTATTGGATGGCTGCATGGTGAAGTGGGAGCTGCGTGTGAGATTTTTGACCTTTCCAGTGTAATTGGGTTCTTGAGTAGAATGGCATTATTGCATCGGCTTTACATCAAACTTAGGGTGGATTTGTGGATATTGGCCATATCATTGGCTGGAGTGCAAAGGCAGGGCCAGCCTTATAGACGTGTCTGTGATGGATTGACTGACTGATGAAGTTATACCATCGGTTGGCCACGTGTTGGAGTTACAAATCTAAATAAACAAGGTTCTGTGTGACATATTGAATAGCGATTTTTGTGAACCAATAACATATTTTGTTGCATCTACATTAAACTAAGAAATTCCAGTGGATTTTACAATTTTAGCGTGGTTATTTGCAAAGATATTGGCCACCGGCAGCCATACCGTATTTCCTCAAATAGTGGCTGGGGTCTGTATTTAGCTCAACTGCAGAGGATACAGGCCTTTATTGGAGGTAGGCTTTTATTTAAGAGGGGGCCTTTATTTCTAATTCCTTCTGTTTTATGAGTATATTTGCCATGTTTTAGTGCAAAGCCTCCTTGTTTTTGGATCTACTTCCATCTTTTGGTCCGACCCTCCCCAAGAAATTGGACTGGGAGAGGGGGGAAGCACTGGTGTTCAGGTATGTTTATTTTCCCCCCTCTCCCAGTCAATTTTTTCCCCCTCTCCCAGTCTCCAGAGAACACTGGAGCACTTGCACTCAATTTGCTAAAGTTTCCCCCTCTCCCCGTCCAGCCATTTTCTAGGTTTTGACCTAGTCTTGTTGTCTCAAGCTTTGGCAGCTGACTCTAATGTAAGCTACCAGATTGCAATCCTAGACACAATATTGATCTTATTCTTTCTTTCTGTTATTCTTTCTTCATTGGGATTTTAATGCCGGTGCTGGTGTAAATGTGATTACAATTGTGTTGGAAGCATTTTGGTGCAAAATGTAATTGTACTCCCACTAGTACCTATATTGGCCATAGATTATTTCACAGTGGGTGTATGGATATTCTATGGACTTTGTATTGGTATTGTATAGTCTTTCAGTGTCATAATATTGTGTGCAGCTGTAATACTGACATCAGCACAGAATTGGATTGCTGCCATGTACTCCTGATTTAGTGATTAGTGTTTCAGTTAGAGACACTGGAGCTTGCAAATGGACTGGATGGTCCTCACAGTGTGGTGTCGGAATAGATATTATTTCCACCAAAATCAGAAAAAGGCCTAGCTCATGAACTGTATATGTTCACGAGTGCATACATGCATTTGGTATTGTAGTTCCACTGCACAATTACCACCGCTTTTCTGTATTGATTAAATGTGACTAGCATTTTTATGGTGTCATAATCCGGCGTCTCTTGCTGAGAGTATTTCAGTAGCTTGCGACTGGATGGCTGCCATCTATGATGTGGCAATGTCTGAACAAGAAACAATGCAGCCTCCATTCATAGCAGATGCTTTTGAGTGCATGTTGTTACTTGATGCAGTCCTACTGCTAGAGAAGCTGCTGCCATACATCGGACTCAGAATCAGCATATGGATATGGACATCGGATAGACTGTCAGTGTTGTTAGGTTGTCCCAACCTGTAGGCTAATTGTTTGGTTTGGATGGCTCTCATGAACAAAGCGATAATGGAGCTACATCTGAACAGGAAACATCAGAGCTTTCAAATGCAATGCTCAAAAAAGTTGGATGAGGAGAGGGTATGTGACTAATAAAAATGTATTTTTCTATTTTTGTATTATGATCTCCAGTCTGTTTTAGTTGAAACCATTTCAGCTTATTTGGACATCTTCCATGAGATGTGGCAGTGGTGTGTGGTTGAGACTAGCGAAGCCTAAATGTAATGGAGATTCTGGACAAAGCATTGTTATACAATACATTTTTTGAACAAATAAGTCAACATTGTAAAAATTTCCAACTGCCCAAAAGCCTGGGCTTGGACTTTTGGCTTGTTGTCACATTTCTACTGATCATTCAAATGACCACTAGAATAGGCTTTATATGTTACTATCTATATCTACCTGTATGAACCTGATGAAATGGGTCCTTCTTGACCTTGCACTATGTAATAATAAAAATAGACTAAGGTCTACTACAAGTAGTTTAACAGTACGGTTCTTTATCTACCTATTAGCAAGGAATATAACTGGATTTGTGAGTCACACTCTACAGCATTGAATGTTGGGTGGGTGTGCTAAGAGTGCTGATTCATGTTACAATACAGATTTGTACTATGCGAATTGTGTAACACGTAAAGCAGTCATTCTAGAATCCCCATGTTTTTGCAATCCTGCAGACCTGCTGCAGCATCTTTTCTCCGACACCTACAGGAATGTCCTCCAGCAAACCAGCACAGATGCAAGATAGATGCTGGGCAGGGGATCTTCTACAATGTCTATCCCAAAGAAGTAACATAATTTAACATTTAAGGAAAGTCAAGCGATGGAGTTCCAACTTCGCTGGCATCATTCCCAGAAGTTCTCCCATATTATTGGTAAACAATCTTTCATCTCAAGAGCTCAGCATAAATATTAATGTGCTGGGGGGGGGTGCTTACAGACAGTGCTTCCCTCAAAGTGTAGCGTCCGGGTCAGTGAGGCATTCTGCTAAATGTTATTGATTTTCCACTCAGCAAAGAGTAGGACCTGCGGCTCTCTATAAGATAACGTAGAGGATCACTTTTGAAATTCCTCCTCTATAGTGGTTCCATGTGGTATTCAGGTCAGGCATGTCACCACTGCATTGTGTACATCACAGAATAAAGCTATGGATGCAGAGTGCCATTCATTCTCCCTGTCTCTAATCACTCAGATGTGAGGGTACACACTATGCCTGCATTAACTTATTACTGATTTCTGCACTCACAAAAATCGGTGTCAGTGCTTTTGATAGCCTGCAGCAGTCAGAAAGCTTTTTCCTTTATTTTCCTCATAATTTTGACTTTATTATCCACTTTATTTTGAATTAAATCTCATAACTCCTATGTTAACTGTGCCATAAAAACACTGCTCAATTAGTCTACACATTTTGCGCTCAACACAATCGATTTTGATGGCCAACATCCCACCAATTGGTGCATAATGATGGCCACTGTTTCCTTGCACGACTTAGAAATCATAACTGGTTCCACACAGGTTTGTACCAGTTTTGAAAGTTGGTCTTTGAAAAAGTCAGGAAAGGGCAATCTGAATGCAGAGATATTTCAGTCAGAAAAATCAAAACAGCAGTCAATTGACCATGACTTGACCTTTTGTAGTGTTAACTTTGCTACAACGATTTCAATCACATCCCAGGGCGCAGGGTACTCTTGTTATGTAAGAACCCATCACAAACAGGGCTATGACCCATTTAAAAGAAAAAAAAATAAAACTGTGAAACACTGCTTTGGGCTTAGGAATCAGAGATTCAGGGGCTTTACCATTTAAGTACAAACAGTTCGATGAATAGATTGATAGAAATGCTAAAAGTGATGTGTGGGATGTCAGTATTGGTCATTTCTACCTGTAGTCGCAATCACCAGATCAAGAGAGAACATGTTGTCAAGCATTATGTACTAAGCACAGTTATGCTGATGAGTCTGAAGTGGATGTGTAGTAAGAATACATGTAGCCTATCAATTTTTGCTCTATGCAGCTGTTTTTTCTCATTCTCTGTACCTCCCTTTCCTCTTCTTCTTTTTCCTAAACCAAATTTCTTTTCCACGTCCATCACTTAAATTGACAGTAATCGTATTTATGGTTGTGTATGTTCTTCCATTACATGGGGATGATGCGTTATGTGAAATGGAAACTAGTCTGTGTGTACATGGGTGCTTGTGCGCGTGTCCACGTTTCTGTGCTGTATGTGTGCGCACACGCGTTTGTGTTTGTGTGTGTGTGTGTGTGTTTGTACCTGTTGTACAGCCTTCTGTCAACAGTTTCAGACATCAGCAGTGTCATCGGTGTTGATTTCACAGTGGATATTGCTAGTCTACTTTTAGAGTTCCCCAGATGCAGATTTGACAGGTAATGAGAACGTCTCAGCGCTCATCTTAATCTCCCATACTGCACATCTTCTCACGTATCCTGTCAGCAAAGATGTTTTACTGTCGGCCTGTCTCCAACCCTAACACAGCCAGGGAGAGAAAACGACTTTTATGAGCTTAGATTTCATCACAGTTGCACGTAACCTGGTATTGAAAAACTAAATCAGATGCTGTGGCAGACATTATTCAGTTCAATTCAAATTGAAACCCCAAGCCCTGCATCTTCAAAGCCTATGTGTCAGCCCCCTTTTAAGGAATTCCTAGAAACATTGCAGGCAGAAAGCGGGATTACTAGGATGCTTTATCTAGAATTCTGTCTTGAAGTGTCTTTAAGGTGCAGTGAGGGGTATCAGAGTAGCGTGTAAGACGTACGAGCACAGACGTGTCTTCACTTGGATAGAGGTGCAAGTCCCCGTGGGCTGAATTGATAAAGGAGCTTGAGGTTGAGAAATGAGATTTAAAGGATAACAACGTTAGGTTAAGCCAATCGTCTAGGTTGACTTGTACTCTTACTTAATACATGGTGGGGTCTGTACATATATATCACGGGTTGTTTTCCTGCCTTGAACAGAAGCAATTTGCTGCCATTCGCTTTATTTACCGTACATAAAAGAACTTCCCCAGACTGAAAAATTGCCAGAGCCAGATTACGTCACAGTAAACATAAAGCTTTTTTTTTTTTTAAGGTTTTGTTTAATCGTTATTTGAGTGTGGCAATAACAGAAAGAGTGAGCGTGCAGCATGCTTTGCAAAATGATTGGGGAAATGTAAACCAGACACAGACAGCAGTAAATGAGCTTTACCCTTCAGTGACACTGCTATTCTCTTTAAAATGCTGGCACGTTGTTATATAAGC
Source organism: Holocentrus rufus (assembly GCA_900302615.1). Classification (NCBI taxonomy): domain Eukaryota; kingdom Metazoa; phylum Chordata; class Actinopteri; order Holocentriformes; family Holocentridae; genus Holocentrus; species Holocentrus rufus. The sequence goes on along the minus strand of OMLF01013823.1, from coordinate 10,725 downwards.
AGGCACTGGTAGCTTGAGCCTTATACTCCCAGATCTGACATCTCGCTTTTGAAGCTTCCAAATATCGACTATGCAACTATAATGCTTTCTCTGACAAAAATGATGCGCTGGGGGAGTCGAGCATAAAGCAAGACGGGAGTGTGAGTGTATCTGCAAGTGATGCAGAATGTGTGAGCATTTGATTGTGCATGTGTATGTATATGTATGTTTTATGTATGAACAGGTTTGAGAGAGAGAACAAGTGAGTGACCATGGGTGCATTAGTGTGTGTGTGTGTGTGTGTGTGTGTGGGCCTTATGTAACAGAGCTTAGCCCATTGAGGTGATTGAGATGAGTGAGGGCAGTGACAGAATCCTCCATGGCCTTTCAAGGTGATATTAGCACAGTGGGGGAAGCAAAGAAAGAGAGTCCATGAGAGAGAAAAGACACAGGAATTTTCCCTTAATCACTTTGCCTGAATATCCGTGTGTTGCTCTTATTTTGTCGCAGTATTTCTGTTCCTCTGTAATTACCTGTCTGTCTCACCCTCTCTCTGTGTCTTTTTCTCAGTCCCTGTCTCTCTGTCCCTCTCTGCCTCTCATCACGACAATCTGTGTGTGTGCGTGTGTGTGTGTGTGTGTGTGTGTGTGTGTGTGTGGCTCCAGAGAAAGCGCTCAGGGTCCATGATGTGATGAAGTAATGAGAAGAGACGTGGTGATTCAGCGGTTTCACCCCAAGGGCCACATCTGCTCTCTTTTTTCCTCCCTGTATCTTAGTCTGCATCTCTCTTTATCTCACTGTGTGATTGTATATATTTGTGTGCTACGCAATTGTGTTAGCATAAGAATCCGTTGAAGGAGGGATTTTTTTTTTTGCACTTCTTTATTTTGCTCACAATGGTGGGGACATCTGTTTGACTGCAGCGCATAATGCCTACAGCACCTTAGACTCTTGTCCAACCAGGTTTTGCCCAATTGCCCTGCAGCCAAAGCTTGAGCTTTATGAATGAGTGGTTGCTATTTGAATCCATGACTGTCTAGCCAACTAGTATTAGCAATGTGAACTGCAAAGGCTTGAATGAAAGAGGAGGAGCTTCAGTCAGAAAGGTCCTTCTCACCACTGATGTCGTCTGCATCAGTTCGCTTCCCAAGCTCTGCATAGTAGAATGCCATATTTGTACATACTGAGTGGTGAGTATAATAACCTGATTTTGGGGGATTCTGGGGTTTCATGTACTGCTTGCCTTCGTGCATTTTTACTGAAAAAAATAAGAAATACAAACAAATTCAACACTGACTCAAACCGTACTGACTGATTGAACAGGAACATCTATGCATGTGTGTGTGTGTGTGTGTGTGTGTGTGTGTGTTCTTGTACTTTTATCTTTGTGAGGATCAGAATGCATTTTTAACCACAAAGTGGGGACATTTTTGGGAAGTGAGGACATTTTGGCCGGTCCTCACAACTACAAAGGCAAATTGTGACTTATTGGTTAAGGTTAGGCTAAGGGTTTGGGTCAGGCATGAGTTGCTTATAGTTAAGATTAGGGAAAGTCAGTGTAATCTCCCTACAAGTTGGAAAAGGATTTTGACAACTGAAATGATTAAAAGCAGGGAAGCAGCCATTGTTGTCAGGTCAAGTCATATTATCAGTGTTCTTTTTTTTTTTTTAATAACGTGAGGAAAAATTACCATTGAATAGCTCCTGTGCAGCAGCAGGAATTTGTTATGACCAGTCCTCCATTTGGCCACGTTGAGGAGGCAATGAGGCAATGGGGAGGTTAAGCTTTGTGTCACTCAGTTTTACCAAAATTGTTATTATTTAGGAGTGATGCGCATCATCATTCATGTTGACACAGAGGACACCATAACATGCCCTGCCAGTGCCATCAGTGACCCCTCCCTAATGAAAAAAGAGTAATTAATCAGATGATATATTCATGCCTAAGCATGAGGACAGTTTTACAGCACAGCATCATTTGCATAATTTCATTAGACAGAAATAACTGATGTTGATATTGAAATGGAGCACTATATTGTGGTGTGTATGTGCATGCGTGTTTCTGTGTGTCTGTATCTGTGTGTGTGGTTGTGCATATACAAGAGCAAAGTGAGGCAAGGCCTCAGCCAAACCTGTTCAATATTTATATAACTGGTCTAGCTCATTGATCTCAGCTGTCCACATGCGTCCACTCTCCTGGGTTTACTGCTAATTACAAAAGAGGCTGTAAGAGAGAAATGTTTCAAATGACTTTTATTAGACTTGGGCTCTAGAAGCTAGCCTGAATAAGGCTTTTTATAAAAAGGTCTAGATCCCAAAGAGATTATTTCTCATTTGGGGGAAATGTCATTAAACATACAAAAGATGATAATTACTCAGGTCTCACCATCACTCTATGGCTGCCTTTAAAAAGACTGAACTGAAGGAGAATGCTAGCTATGCATTCAGTGCAGCCAAAATAACCATTTTGATATGCCAATTCTGACCAGACCTGGGTCAAATCTAATTTTTGACATGTTTTCTATTTTTGTAGGATTTGCTCAGCTGTACTTACAGGGCCAGAAGGGTGGACTTTGTCATATGTAATGCTATCTAGTACCAGGCCACATTAATCAAATCAAAGAATGTTGTCTGAAAGCTACCAGAATGCAGTTCTGTGAATAAACCGGCCTCCCCAAAAGCAGAACTGTGCGAAAGATAAACTCTCTTTTACTTTTTTTTTTTTTTAATCTTGATGTTGCCGTCTTGTTTTTGTCTTATTGGTGTATTCAGCCCCCACATAAATTGATTCCATTTTTGTGTTTTATGTAGGGTTGTTTTACCCCATAATGACATGAATTAGTTTTCAGGCAGATGCAAATATACTTAAAAGTAACTAGAAATGAGCATGTAGAGCAAATATCTTTCAAAATTTTCCCCTGGGAGAACATGCCCCCGGACCCTCCTAGTTGTGGCACTAATTAAAACTGTGCAGCCTGGTCAGAACTTATGTGAGAACACCCAGCACAACCCATTCTGCACTAACAACACTCCAAGTAAGCAGGCATCCTTTATACATTATTGCCAATAGGGACCTGAAATAGGTCTTAAATTGCATTCAGAATGGTCTTTAAAAGGTCTTAAAAAGTCTTAAATTTAACTTGTTGAAGCCTGCAGAAAACCTATTTCACAGGATGGACATAAATAATGGAAAAAAACTGAGAGATGCAGATCATATGCCTGTCAGTAAATGTGCCTGCTAATCGATTTATATACAATATGACTGAGTGTTGTTGTTTTCTTTTTTCTTTTTTTTCCCCTGGCATTTCTGCTTTATTTGACAGTGACAGTAGAGATAGACAGGAAAGACAGAGGGAGAGAGAGGGGATTACATGCAGCAAAGGGCATGGGTTGGAATCGAACCCACGTCGCCATGGTAATGATGCGTGGTACGTGCTCTATGCGGTAAACCACCATATTGCCCACGATATGATTGATTATTAACCATCGTCCATGTCACCTTGTACACTAGCATACTGTATAAGAGAATCTGTTTATATTTGTAGTAGTTTCAGCTTTGTCAGTAGGTAGTTTTGTATTTCATGCCAATAAAACACCTATAAAGTGAAATCAAATGGGAGTGGGAGAGTTAGCAATTAAATTTTTGTCTGTGAATATGCACAGTATGTGTTTCAAGGGCCCAATTTATCTGCGCTGCTCATCCAGAAACCAGATTAAACTGTCCACAGTTTGACATTGTAAAATTACATTAAAGCCTTTTCCAACCATCAATTTACAGGGGCATTCTGTCCTGTTGCCATAGCAACAGTAGATTACTTCACCACAGGTTGGGATGCTCATTATCACATTTATGACCCTCTTAGGCTTCTGTATGCCTTTGAAACCTCTTCTAACTTTATATGGAGGAATCTCTGTCTGTCTGTTATTTAATTTTCTCGACAACCATTCATCTGATCGACATCACACTCGGTGGGTGTATTGTTGAGGCCCCAAGGAAGTGTCAAGAGTAAAGTTTTTTGGATGAGTCGTTCTCGAGAAAGCTGCAAAATTCGATTTTCTAATTGTTAGATATTGTCGCGATTGATGGAACTTAAAAGACTGAACTTTTGTAATTCATTTTCAAAAAAGGCAGCAGTTGCAAACATTTTTTGACTTACCTTTGTGAGAAGTACATGCAAACTTCTGCACCATCACCCACAGACTAACATTATCGGAGCGGAGCAGCAAACAACAGCAATAACAATTGAGACTGACCAACACACACTGCAGCCCGCAAGGATTTGTCAAATGTGAAGTTGTATGGTTGAGCGGCTCTCAAGAAATCTTCAAGCAGCAATACCACGGGCCAAGCAGTCAGCCCCTTCTGACAGGCACTGCACTACTGCACCTGGTAAAATACAGAACAGAGCAAAAATTGAGCACTGCGTTAGTTCAGTCAGGCCATGGAGTCAAGCTAGCCGTTAAATCTAACCTTCATCAGCTGTCAAAGCCAGCCCACATCAGCTGATTCCCTGCTAAGCATCCAATTGGCAAAGCTCAAACAGGGCGCCTTATTGAAGCTGCATTAGCCCGCCTGCCCGCTCTTGCTGCTTCCTCTGCAAGCCGCTTTGCAACCCACCTCCTCCCCAGCTCCTCCCTTCATGCTACCTGACTGATTCAGTGTCACTCTGTGTCATTGTTGCTTGCTCTGTTCTGTTCCCTTTGGGGATTTTGCTGCTTTTCTCTCCCTACCTTGGGCTTTCCATGAATGCACATGGAAGGGCAAGGGGACCCAGAACAGAGCCATACCACCAAAATCTAAATTATCTTAAATGAAATTATGCTGTATGCTGCTAATAAGATTTCTTTGACTAAAGTGGACCTGACTGAAACATAATTATAATTCTGTAACTGAAATTATTGGAATTACTCTGCATTATCATGTAAGCAGGTCTTCCACATGGCCTTTTTTCACATATTCTCTATATCACTTGTTCTTGGTTAATATGATGTGAACTTTGTTGGCGTAATGGTCCATCTACTGCAGTACTGAGTGGACAAACTGCTCAAACTATTTAAATCTCTGGGTTTAGAGGAGTCTCATATTGTCACCGTCTGCTGTATCTGTTTTATAGGACTCGTGGCACATATATCGTCAGCCTGATACCTCACCACCCACCCTGTATTAAAACAGTAGTTTGGAGTTTCAACATTTATTCTTCCTTGCTTCATACCAGAGAAGCAAGAGATGGTCTTCACCTTTTAAAATATCTTAGAAAAAAAAAGAAAAAAAGGACAGGACAGGGCATTACTGCACCAGCCAGTTGGCATCTCTGTTTAAAGGTCACAGTCTAATCTCTGCCTCTCTGAATTCCTGTGCTTGGTGCAGTAATGGTATATTCAAGACATTCTGGAAGTGGAAAACTTCCTATTTCCAAATAGGAAAATTCAATTTGAATTGCTCTGCGATTTGTAAAGGTTTGGGATATTGATATTCTGTCGGATAGCCATAATAAAGGCATCCTCAAAATGTTTGCTTTCCAGGCTTCATATAGTGAAGACTGGATCAACTTTATAGATGAAGCAACAAATTTATTTTCAGAATTCTTCACAGCAGCTGATTTAATTGGCAGAAATTGACCAGACCTGGTTGGAAGAACTTGTTTTGACCCAAGAGACACAAAGAAAAAATTCAAAATTATTCCAACTAGTCCACTTAGAAGAAAATAAGAATATACTGTACATAAAAAAAATCTATCTATCTATCTATCTATTTAATTCTGCACTCACTGCATGATTTTACAAACACCTCTAAGGAGAGTGGAGCAGTGATTAAGCAGCAGTGCAGCAAGAATCTGAAAATGCCTACAGGTGCATTCAAATGAGAACATCCTGTATTGTAATTGAGGAAAGACATATAGTCTTTGTTTACCAGGTGCAGTGGCTGCTATAAATGAATCTATATTGAATTGTGGGAGCAAACTGTTTGCTCACCGTGACTGCCTCTTCACTCCACTGAAGAGGCTTTTTAATAGAGGGGATTTGAAGAGGTCTGTTCATTGAATATGCAGACAACACAATCAGGGTAAAGGTCAATTTGTGCAAAGATGAAAAATGAAAACCCTGAAAGACCCCACATGTCTCCTGAGGCATGGATATCTTTCATCCGATGGTATTGGAATTAACTTGATTCTTTCATGATTAGCGATGAACTGACCTTTTTATGTCGTGAAACGCAGCATCACTTTAAAGTTCAGAGCCTAATTACATTTACTAGCCAATAGTTTTACATTAAAATACCACTGTAATAGCACTATGGTGCCCTCTGTAAAGATATTTCACCTTAGCACTTCATCCTTTGTTTACATAGTAGTTTATAGGATTAAATATATATTTTTCACTATTATTTATTTTCTGATCATTTTTTTTTGATGGTATGTGATATCTAAGCACAAGTTTTACATGTATTTTGAGGCTTAAGAGGGTTTGCTTACATTTATATTTTTTAATGCACCAATCCGCCTGTACATTAAGACAGAAAAGATAGAAAAGGCATTTTTATCTTCGCATGAAATTCAAGATAATATGGTGAAATATATTGGTCACTGTGGAATTCTTGAGTAACTTTCGAACTATTCTAAAATGGGTAAAAACAACATTTATCACCATTAAAGAAGTAATTTAAGCACAAAAACACACAAAAACATTTCAATCCAAATGAGGTACAATAAATAAATGAAAAAAATAAAACTAAAGCACATCTTGAGTAATACTTAAAAGACTTAGGAAATAGCTTTTTTAGAGGATGAAGTGATTTGTGTTTTGTGATTAACTTTGCATTGCAAAATTTCCTCTAATTGGCTTTATAGCATTTTGGAGAGAAACCCATAAAATATTCAACAAGTTAAGTAATTCCTCTGTAGCAAAAAAAAAAAAAGCATGCAGCTGCACTATTCCAGCTCTTCTTGAGTGTATTTATGTGAAATGCAGCTTCACGGAATCTTGACATTGCAGTTTTAATGACAGTTATAAATGGAGGCCAAGTTA
>OMLF01013822.1:0-10136 GCA_900302615.1 Holocentrus rufus | reverse complement strand
CGAGAAATTGGAACATTTCCTGTAAAAGTGTAACACCTAATTAGGTATACATATACAAGCTTTATAAAAAAAGGCAAACAGTAGTGTGTCACAGGATATGATGTCAACGAATGCTTTTATAAAAGTGTTCAGTGTTAAACCAGTGAACGTGGCTCTAAATTAAAAGAACCCAACTAAAATCCTACAGATCTAAAACTATAAAAAATACATACAACTGAGACTGCAGTTTAAAAGTAGAAATACATCTCTGTATAAATAGTACTTATACAACCAATAAAAAATACTCGAAGTTATTGAAAACGTATGATAAAAAAAACATTTATATGAGGCACAGTTGTCAAAATGTTAAAATGTTTGTAGGATTAGGCTTCTTTTTCTTTTTTCTTTTTTTTTTTTTTTTACAGTGATATTGGAAAAGCATACCCTGTCACAACTTTCTTCCAGTTTCCAGGTGCAATCTGTTTTCTGGGTGGTCCACTCTGGTGGGTTTAAGTCCACAGTTCAGTCTATAGAGATGAGTCTAGGGGTTAAACACACTTTAACAGACACAGCGTGACATACACACACATACACATTCACTTCTTACAAAATGAAACTTACACACACGCAAACATGCACACACAAAGTGCTAGAGAGTGCCTATTGAAAGGCTATTGGAGCAGTTCATTCCAAAGGCCTTTTTTTTTTGGTTGATGTGTGCTTCACCATGTCCGTGTTTCACATCTATATTCCAAGGTGCAATCTTCTCCTGTCCCTCCAAAGCCCAGCTGGGACTGTCCTTTCCTCTCAGCCTCCTCCACTTCTATGAAGAGAGCTGTATCTTTCTCACTTTCCACACCGCTTCCACCAGCCAATGAGCAGTGTCAAGTTCCTGCAAATCAGTTTTGGCTAAAGTAGGGAGACCAGCTGATCAACTGACATCCTGGTGACATGCCTGTGCATCCAAAAGGAGGAGACGCACTTTGCCTCGCAGGAAGTTGACGTAGACTTGAAGCAGTTCTGTTGCTGATGACACCTTCCATGTCTCCTCTCCCCCCACTACACTGGCTGGTGGGGTGTATTCCTGAAAGATAATGCAGAGGGGCATGTTGATTTACATCAAAGTGTTTATCACACAGAGTGAGACAGGCAATGAGCAAGGCAATTAATGACCAACTGCATTGGGTATCAATGGTATCAATGCAGAGTAAGAGGGAAATTAACTAAAGTTGAACTTCAGTATAATCTATATCAAATAAAATAGCCTCTCTTTGTTCAGCAAGTGTCATTTGCAGTAATTATCAACAAAATGCATTTTCTTCTCATGCAACAATACCCTCCACAATTTTGAATGTTCTGCTTCTGAACTTTGACCGCTGAGCCAACAGTAGCTTACCTGAATGTTGAGGCTGCGCAGCACAGCATTGATGCTGAGCAGGTTTCTGATGCTGTTGTCTATGTGGCTGTGCAGAGCTGTGTTGGTGACGGAGGCCCGTAGCGAGTTGAGGGCCTGCTGCAGTAGCCATAGACCAGACTGGACCTCCTGGGCTTGATCCAGTGACTGGTCAGGAAAACACACAGAGCAAGAGTTAAAGTATGCACACTGTGGGTGATGTCAGGAGCAAACACAGTAGGTAATCAACCAAAATACCTGAAAGACTGAACAAACTTGGCATCTCAAATTAATATGACTCAAATTAATAAGACCTTTGTGGTTGAAACATTGTATATTAAAAGTAAGGTATCCAATTCCTATGTGCTTTTTTAAAAAATATTTTTGATGGAGGCAAACTCTGATGTGCATCATCGCATATACAGGACACTATGTTAATCTGTCTGTTTTTAGATTAAATGGTTTCATGTGGTTACTTACATTTTTCTTCTCCCAGATGTCAAAGTCAACTCTGGTTTGGGGAACAGTGACAGACTCTGACAAGCTACATCCTTCTCTACATGAACGCTGAGTGAACAGGAGAGAGTAGCAAACATTATACTGCTGAACATATAACATTTGATGGATGGTTTTAGCCAAACTAACGTGTAGCACTATGACTACAGACAGTTTTAGCAGGTGTGACTGCCTCTGGCAGTATTAGTTCAATATTTTATCCACTGAGCTACAAAGGAAGACAAAACCTCTGCAACAAGCTTTGCCTGCCTTTTCCTATATTTGAGTGCATACATGTATGTGCCTCTCACCATGGCGATTTCTGCGTCACGCGCTTCTTTAATGAAGTGGTTCAGGACCCTCAGGTCACAGATGGGCCTCAGCGGGGACGGTAGGCCTGGACGGGTCCACTCCAACACTATCAACAGCAAGGCAAACAGTCCTGCAATCACACATACAACACTAACTTAAAAATTGCTGATAACCGATCAAGCAAAACCGAAGGCAGTCAAGCTGAATGGTGCCACAGTAGCTAACATGACTGTACATCTATTATAGCTACCAGATGGACTGGTATCGTTCATGAAGTAAGAGAGCCTGTATATATTCAGCTTTGCCTTTCAAACATTAATAAACAGGAGAGACAATTGTGGATTCTTGGCAAACACAACATTAAGGTACACACACACACACACAGTCCACAAATATAAATGAATAAATACATAAATGAAGCGAAAGAACACAATTAAAAACTAGCTTCAAGACTTTTTAAACCTTTATCTAAGGAATGCTTCTGCTGAGCATGCATTCTCTTTGTCATAGTGCCCTGCTTTTAAATCTCTTATTTAGCATTTCATTCTTGAAAAGCATTTTAATGAACAGCCCTGACTGCCAATGTATATGGTGGCTTCACTCATTTTCTTGTATTGTTTACTTTCTAGCATCCATGAACAAGCCTTCATAATTACCATTTTTTTTATCATTTAAACTTTTAAAATTTTAGCAGTATACACATTAAGTGTTGTTTTTTCCACTTTAATTTAGTTATAGATTGTATACAGGCCAGTACATCATAGTATTCTAGTACAGGCCATTGAGCAGCTCTGTTTGAAAGAAAGAAAATTATTTGTTTTGGTCAAGGTAGCTGCTACGTACTCACTTTTTTCTCACAGATTCAGCTGGTCTGAGCATCAAACCAGTTATGAAGATGTGGCACAGTCCAGACAACTGCATGTCAGAAAAGGTGGCAGTCATGCTTTAAGCATTCGAAGCTCTCTTAGGATAAACCTGGTCATGACCTGTACATCCACCCCAGTAGTGAAGTACCTTGTTCTTCACCATTACCACTACCACAGGGGGGAGGTATTGTGCTGACTCAGTTGATGCCCATCAGCTCAAGAAAGCTTGGGAGTTTTTTCAGTGCAGCTGGGAGCAGGACAGCCACCTATTCTTTTTTTTTTTTTCTTAATTTAGTTTTTAACTTTAAACAACAACGATGCCACATGAACTTTCACAGGATTATCTGTAAGGGACAAGTACAGAGAACAGTGACAGTTGCAGAAGCAGTCTCCAGTGTACTGTACATGTGTATAAAGCCAAAGATTATTTCCCAAACCAGTCATTTTATGGGAAGATAGTTCAAGCAACCATTCATCATGTTACAGTTTGAAATCAGTGCATATAATCGTGAAAAAAACAACATCCTTCCATGAGAACCCACAAACCAACAGACAAATAAAACAAGACAAAAACGCAGAACATTTGAAGCATCTCAAGTACATAAGTAACGACTGGTTGATGTCAGGTTTAAACCAGGGCTTGACTGCTGTGGAAAACATTTTAAAGTACTGAATCTACTTTGAACTGGCAGGTAAGGAATTCCAGAGGGTTGCGCCTTTAATAGTCAGACAATAAAAAACATAGTTCATGCATGTCATTCACTCTTCATTTATCATCCTTTGTTTTCCCTAGTCTCATTTACAATTCTTGAAACCCTGAAAAGCACCATTACTTAACTGATGCTTCTACAACCCTTACTCATTGACGTCAACAGTGTTCTTTCCACATTGCTGCAAGGAAATCAAGATTAGCAGTGCAGCTCTTGAGATAACCAAACAACTGCACCTCAATTAAGTAGAACATTGCTTATCATTCTTGCATCCTTGATTGATATTCTTAAACAGCTAGTGAGACTTGGGAGGACCCAAGGCTGCAGACCTTGGTTCTTTCAGAACTTACATCTGATGACTTTTAAACTTAAACAAACTGTCAACACATTAAATTTTGTGGACTTTTTTTTCTATCCTATTATCTGCAAATCAGTTCAATTATTTCCCTGTATTGTTGCCCCATGAGCTCTTAAGATCTAGACTTTATTTAAGATAATCCATACTTGTAAATGATAATATAATAATGTGATACTTCAGCTTTTCTCGTTCCTTCTATACTGGGAGATCAAAGGTCAAGATCAGCCAGTGGCACTGCTGGAGCTGTTAAGGATTTCTGTCTTGCTCAATGACACTTATGCAGGGCAGAGAACAAATATAGCCGCTAGCTGACAAGGAATGTGCAGAGGAAGATTGTGATGAGTGATTAGTTGACCGAGTGTAACACCTCCCTAATGAACACATTTATATAATCATGTGAGTTAGAAAAATGAAACTGTCCGTATCAGTGACAAAGCAAAAATGACTGAATCTCCATTTAACCCTTTCTGCAAAAAGGGTGCTCTGTGGCTGGGAATACCCTCGTCAGCTCCCAATCATTTTTGGAACTGATTAGTAAATTTCTGTTTCGCAGTTAAGGGAAGTTGTGTGTGCAAGGTTTTCACAACTGAAATATGAAGCGTATTTTTCGATTCCCCTTTTGGAATACAACTGGGATGATAGTGTGCATGTGTACAGTCATCCTGAATCTAAAAACGCTGGGAAATGTGGAGGTTTTTTTTTTTTTTTTTTTAAATATATAACTACTCCCAACCTTTGCCTCCCTGGCCATGCAAGAATTTTCAAACATACTCTGTTGAAAGACACAGCAACCTCTGAACCACCCATGGATATACTTGGCAATGACGCCGGTTCCAGTGTTGTGGGTCATGTGGGCATCCAGCCTCGTTCCTCCGTGCCACATGCTGAATGCACTCTTTCAAAGCAGTCTGGCTTTGTGACGCAGAAAGACCATAGAGATAACAGTTGGTCTTCCCGGGCAGACAGGTCAGGCACAGGTTAGATTATGTCCCTAGGCTCCCAGACTACTAGCACTAAGTGAGCTAAGCTGCTGGGTTAGACTAGCATTGCAGTTGTTTCTACCAATGAAGGGTAATAAGAAATAACATATGTTTCACAAGGATAATTCTATTACCTCTATTGTACAATTAAAACAAGGTAGCCACCATGGCAAAGTTTGGTCAATGTCTATCTCTCTATTTTTAACTAGATCGGCATATCTTTTCTCTCATCACTGTAAACCTCTTTCAAACAGTTCCAGGCGTCTCTCCCCACTTCAGTCATTCTCAGCAAACTTGAGTAGCGGTCCTTTAAGAGGTCACTAGAATAATCAGCTTAACCCCCAGGCCCCCTTTTACCGACACGAGCGTCAATAGAGGGGATTGTCACCAACGCGTAGAATGAGTCTGTTTAAAGGAATACGTTGGCCTTGTACCGCCCACGTGTTTCGCAGAATCTCTTTGCACACTGTATTTGCTGTCCCACTACCCTCACAGCCAGCTAACTGCTCTATAAGCATTAGTGCTGGTGCTGCAGTGTCCTCATTCTTCTGTGCAAGTGCTGATAATCCCTATGCAATGTACAATGTACATCACACATGCTGCTACACAATGTTCACTATTGTTAGACATGGGTAAATTTATTATTAGTCTGGGTCCATGCATATAGCCCTTATCATACACCTTATCCTGCCATATTTTATGTACACATAAGCCTTGGAGGTCACTGTCTATCCTCATTCTCCACATAAATCAACAATGTGGTCAAAAGTAAAAGGAAGTATAGTGTGTACTTAAACAATCTATAACCCCATTCCAATTTCAGAGGCTAAGTCTTATGTGCACAGCCGAACTAAACATATTAATGACTTCCTTTCCATACACCCAGGTATTTGTGCTTATCCAAAATGCTGATCACTTTGTTTATAAAGTGTGTGACTCAGCTTGAGCGCTATCTGTGACCTTTTCACCTCCACCAAGGCCTACGTGAGAATGAATGAATCTATACTACGCGCACACACAGACACACACACTAACAGTAGCGGGATCTGTGGTACAGGACTGGGGCCAAAGTGAAAAGTAATAGCCTGTCTGCCAGCATCAGGTGCCAAGGCCTTGTTGCTATTTTAAATTAGAAGCTCTAGTCCAGAAGTGGCAGCACTTGGGATAACACCAAGCTCCAGCAGATATGTGACAGATCATTTGTAAAGGTCGTCCACTGCTCACACGAGATGATGCATTAGTCACCACTCTAAACAAGTAATTTCTCAGCTTAGCTGAATCACAGAATAAACATGACCTCAGCAACTTCAGCCAACTAGTTTGTGAGGCACAGATAGTGAAGTGGTGCAGACGGCTAACAAAGCAGTCACAATTCATATACAGCACAGGGAAACTTTCCACTAAGCATTTCTACCTCAGTCAATAACCAGGAATCAAATGACATAGGTCTGACATCATTTCCTGCTGAGCTTTACTGGAATCCCATATAGCTGTGTCAGACTTTAAAAACCCCTTGCTCTTTTCTGCTGTGTCATAAGACAGACGGTGTGACATTTCGCTCATTCATGTTTGCCAAATATACAGATTCAGCTTTCACATTCAGGATCTCCAACTTTCCCAACTGCTGTGTCATGTTAGAAAAGAATGACAGGAAACACTTATTTTCCTAGTGAACCAGGCAGAAAAACAAACTTTTCATGAATATAACACTAAATATCTATTAATCAAATAAAGAAAACGTAACATCTATGAAGATGGATTTACAAGATATTGAAATTTAAGATATTAAAAACTTTTAAGAGAACACATATTAGACATGTGGAGAACTATTTTGAAAAATCAAGACTTTCAAAAAGCATAAAGCATGCCAAATATAGTTGCTATAGCCATACGAATCCAAGCTGCATCTATAGAATATCTATGTTACTTACATTCCACAATACTGTAGAGACTGATTCACCGCACAGTTAATTTACAAACTGACGCACTAGATTAAATGCAATTACAAGCTCTTACCTCTAACTGTTTTCTGCAACATTCGCAAGCAGGTGCCGCATCTTTTAATAGCATTGTGGAAATAATTATAGATATGCACAACCTTCACGGCGCAAGTAAAAGGCACCAGTCAAATGCAACATACACCCAAAGTGCGCCGGTCCGCTTTATCCAGCAACCAGTTGCGGATTCCTAGATCTCCAAAAACCTGTACTGCGAGCAGACACCGACCCGGCTTTGCATCACTGCTGTGGCTCGGCAAAACCTTTTATTTACCCCCCCTAAGGATAAGGCGATAACGTGCTACCCCGCAAGGACGAGGGCGCGCCTTTTTACGCACCGCAGTGAGCGATTAAACATCAACCCAGGCAGTCCCGCTTTGCGTAAAGAATCAAAATAGACTAACTGCTAAAGCCACTGTACAGAGAAAAAGAACATGAAGGCATCTCCATAACTCACTGGGAAACTCCATAGCGGTAGGCTATCCATATAGTCCCTCACAGGATCCTCGCTGTTTGGCCCATAGGTCCGTCTATTGCCCATTAATTGGAAACGAAGCTCTTTTGTGGATCTCCTGCACTTATCCGGTAGGTGTTTCTACAAACTGATCCTGTTTTTTTTATTGATGACTTTGAAAATAAAGTTGCATTGTTTCTATGATGACTATCTGAACTACTTCCTCCCTTAAGGCAAAAATGTTTTTCTTTCATTGTTATCCAAATATTATCCATGTTTTCAAAACAATAGGCCTCAAATGTAAATAATGTCTCAAAAAAGCCATGTGGTGACTTCCCATCCATTGTGTCTCTGTATGGATGATCCTCTGAAACATTCCTCTTCGGTAGTTATATAGTACAAAAATTAAAGCGTGAATATTAATGATAATAAACAAATGAGAAAACTAGTCTTTAATGTCATAACCATAATGTATCACAGTCAACCTCCACATGCCAACACGTTAAGCGACCACTTGTAGATTAGTGCAACAAAAATGTGCCGCAAAATGTATTCCACAAATCGACTTTATTCTCAATATTGCGGGCATAGAATTTACAACAGCATCTGAAGTAAGCTAATAAAAATAAATAAATAAAAAAACAAAACACAAATACTAGGTATTAGCCTATAGCCTAATTTCAGATTAATGAGTGGTAATCTATCACTTCGTGGCACTGAATGCTGACACGCCATCGCATCCAATACAGCCATGTGAGACCAAACTTGACGTCATAGGGATCACTGATGATTTTGTGATATGCAGATGTTTGCATCTTGTGGTCATCCGTTTGCAAACATCAGTGTGGATCAATGCACAAAACTGAGTCATAAAGTTGCATCTGAACATTTCCACTCCTGCATCCATTCTTAACAAGGTCATGTTCAGCACGTGTGTCTAGTTTGGGACATCACACTTTTGTTTTACTTTTCAGCACAAAATAGGCTGGTTGATATATGTTGTGTCTCTGTATTGTTAACTTAGGTTGTGTTGAAAAACAAAAGGTGTATTAAACTACACACATGTTGAAAATGACATCTTTATTGAGACTGTATACTTTTCTGTGTTGCTCAAACTCAATATAGGAAATAAAAAGCTTAGTGGTTTGGTGTGGAAAACAGTGTCAATATAGCTGAATAAAGCTGCAACCAATCAAACAGTAAAAATAGGAATTCCAATATTCACCCAGAAACATAATGGCTAAGCTTTAAATGGACTGGCGGAAGTCAAATATTTGCAGAACACTCAGTTTACAGAACAGCTACACTTCTAAAATAGTTTTCTATGGAGTAATTACTCATACATAGTGTACAAACCAAAGATAATTCACCCTGTTGCGGGCCTACTTTTAACAAAATAATCTTTGGAACAAAATTTGCATCAGTTTCCAGTGCTTGAGTTGAAAGAATGGGTACAACACAACTCCAGTAGAGGAAATAATTGAAAATGAATTGCAAATATAATATAACCCAGCCAGTGTTATGAAATGATACTTCCTGTAATGTGACATTTCAATAAATTTGATATGAATCAAATGAGATTGACCCCATTTAGAGCATGTAAAGGCACAATGCTTTATCCAAGCAATTATCTAAATGAAAAGCATGTCACAGGACGATGCAGAAACTCTTTCAAGGAAACTGTCAAGGTTCAGTGAGAGGGCAGGAGTTCGTCCACTGTGGTAGCAGACAGCATTCTTTGAATAGTTTCCTCTTGATATGGTTTCCTTGTGATACAGTGAAACAAATAGGCATAGGACAGGCTGGTTGTTCCACAAGTGATTATTTTAAGTCTACACTGAGGATGACATCAATTATTCAGTGCACCATATGCATTTTAACAGCCTTGTGAATGTGATCAATTACATTACATGAAATTATCTTTAAGATATATTATAAAATATATTATACCTATATATCTATATAGTATATAATATAGATAATGCATGAGTGATATGCGGGATGTGTTAACAGATGACTGACGGCAACTCTATATTCTGCACTTTAACTCTTCAAATAGGCCTCTTTACGCCCTGTGTCCTCACAATGCCCTTTGAGAGCCCTTTGGGCCTAGAGTATCGAAATTTCCAGGAAGTACCCGCTATATGTCATGAAGGGGGCCTTGGTGTTGGGGGGTGGGGGGATCTTCCATGGGCTACAGGAAGTAATGGTTTGTTTCACACACCAGGTGCCAGCATGCATGCCATGATAAATGACACATATAGCCTAAAACAAATACTTGGACAGGCTCGTGAGTTTTATAACTTACAGGTTTGCATGCTTATTGTTGGTACAGTATATCATGTAAAATTGTGCTTCATGCTTCAATAATGTTTCATTATAACACTCTCTACACCAAAGGAAAGGTCTATAATAAATTCTGGGGGATTGCCTAAAAAGTTCTGTCTCAAAATTGGATGCCAAAAAGGCAAAAATCTGCAACAAACTGTTGTCACCAATTTTATTGGAAAAATGTATACTACAGATGTAACTGTGGCAATATCTCCCAAGTTCGCCACCATATTTATCAGGTGTTAAAAATATATGCCTTGT
>OMLF01013820.1:0-11682 GCA_900302615.1 Holocentrus rufus | reverse complement strand
ATTAGGAAGCCCAAGGACAGGCTTTGAGAAAGAAAAATCAAGAGCTGAACTGTGGAACATCTCAGGGCAAAATGCATATAATGAGAAAATGGTGCTGAAAACTCATCATCCATAAATCCATAACTCACCTTATTTATTATTTTCTATTTGTTTATTTAAGAAGAGACAATGCACATTAATGAACACGAGGACCTAAGTCCATCATGTAAATGAGCCAGATTTAACCGTACAGGTGAATTTTTATCTGTTATCCCTGGGCAGCTTGGTGCCATTTAAAAATCATAGAGATAAAGAAAACAGAAACAGGTAATAAAACTATGTGACAATCAACAGGCAACAAGCAGCCATGAACACGTAAAAGCACTTCAAAATAGGCTGAATACCCTGACACCAAACACCAACATCCAACTTCCTTAGTTTGATGGGTACAGTGTACCAGGTATGTGCTGCAGGATTGGAAAAGGCTGACTGCCCAAAGGTGCTGCTCCTGTGTGGTATTTTACAGTCCCCTCTGGTAACAGCTCTGGTAGATGAGTTTTGATTTTTCTTAATGAATTCATCGAGCGGAGGGGGAGCCAGACCATGACACTTTTTAAACGCAAGTAAAATATCTGCAACTTTAATCATGTTTTCCCAACTGAAGAAACCATATTTCATAAAAATTCTCCAATGCTGATATACATTTGACATTTTTTTATCCAATATTTTTGTGGCTTAGAATATAATTATGGTAGTTTTGCTCACACTGAAAACTGCAATGTTTTAGTTTGTTTATAAATATAGTTTCTCCTTAGCTCACATTGAATTTTCATCCTCCTCACACAACTGCATTCTGAAAATCTTCAGAACTTTTTCATGCCACTGATGTACACTGTTCAACTGGTTAATACAGACTGTATACAGAGACAGAGAATTTGCATTTGAGGGTAGTGCGCTTACAAATAACATAAAACCTCAGAGACACTGACCTCCTTTAACACCCTTGTGTACAAAAATATGCACGGACACATACATGTGAAAATACATGCATTCTGCCCACCAATACAACCCACACACATACATTTTTAACCCATACAACACTGTTGATGGCAGGTCATAAGTGTCTTTCAAAAAAAAAAAAAAAAAGCTTTTCAAGTCATAAACAGTATGCACTGTGGGAAGTACACAGATGTGATACATTTTTATTTTATGAACATGTGATGCAGTAATTTGTGTCTTGTTTACATTGCATGACCAAACAATGTAATTTAAATGATTTAGAACGACATTTTTATTCATTCAATCAGGGTCAAGCCATTATATCCATTTATGGACAAAAGCAGTTGTAAAATTCAAAGGAGACACAGCATTTTTAATGGAGTGTTGCTGGGCTGGCAGGGTCACAAATTGGATTTAGAAACTGTGATCCAGGAGCAGAGGAAAACCAATCACAGAGACCCTTATCAACCACACTGTAATGAAACACCTCTGACTTGTGCACACAATACACACATGCAGGCGTGCACACAAACTCGCAGCATAAACATAAAGGGTGGCGACGTTGGTTAAAGACCTTCAGGTAACTGGAAGGTCATGGTTTCATTTCCCACCACAGCTAACACACCAGAATGTCCTTGAGCAAGACATTAAACCAACATACAGGTCGCTTCTGTTTTAAGGGGAAATGCAAATTGGTTGATGAGCCTCTAACTCCTCTCTCATGAAACTTACAAGCTAAAGACCTCATGGGGATGCAGGAAACAACAAATCCCTGATTACACAATGTGTAAGATGGTGTGACAAACATAATCAGTTTATCCCTCTTTCAAGTGAAGCAATTCTGCACAATGTCTTGCAGTGTCTCAGTATTTATGGCACCATAAGAGTACAATGACCTGCTTTGTGTTCAAGTTCACTGGTACAGTCTCAAAGGGCTTTACAGGCTTACTGCTTATAGAAAACAAACAAACAAACAGACAAACAAACCAACAAAAAACAAAATAACAAACAAACAAAAACCTGACCCAAACCTTCATACCAGGCAAGAAAAAACTCCCCCCCAAAACTCCAGAGGCCATAAAGGGGAAAAATGGAAGAATCTTTGGAAGGATCACAGAGAGAGGGAAGCCCCTTCCAGGCCAGCTAGGAATGCAGTTGTTGTTGAGTGGGCGATTAGCATCAATATATGTGTTAGGTAACTATGTTGGACTAGAAATATGCTGCCAGTGAACAACAGCAGGATATACTGTATCTCTGAAACCACCTCAATCCTCAGTGACACCTTGTGACTTTGTCCCCAATCTGGTTCAGCTGTGTGGGGTGAACCAGTTGGGGTCTGTGTTAAATATGGCTGCCCCCAGTGATGACATCACTCGGTCCTCCCAATTTACCCCACAATGCAAAGCGTCTAACACGTCCTCTTTTGCTAACACTAGCGGCTGCATTATTATTAATGGTGGTGCCAAACGAAAGGTCGTAGAATCACAAAAATCAGTATGATTCTTGCCGTTGGGATCATGAATGTGCACAGTGAATTAGGAAACATTCAAACAGTTATCATGTTCACAGTCCACAGCAGCAGTCAGTACAAATCTATGATAATTCCTGACCAACCTGTCATTTCAAGGATGTAAATATACTACGTAACATAAATCAGTTTAAAGACTGTTCCCTTGGCCACATTAAATAATTTTGCAGCTTCTTGAATAGTGCACCTGTAATTCCTACTCTAATGATTTGGCATCTTTAGAACTCTGCTACTCTCCTGATGTTGTTTTGAAAACTCATATAATTGATTGATAATTGGTGATTATCAGACCTCTTTTAAAGGTGACCTGCACTGCTAATTGATAAATTAATATGATACAAAGGTTAGCTGTCTTTGTTCATTTGTTCAGTAATTGCGTAGTAATTATTTTGTCCTCCAAGTGCACACCACATATAGAATAAATTCTATATCTTGACAACTGGGAGGAAAATCATGTATCTCCCAACATCAACTTTTCAGAATTAAGAAAAACAGTTTTGTTTTGTCATGACTGCCATGCATTTTTCAGTTGATCAACTAGGCTCTAAAGGTTTTCAAACCCAAGACCATGTAATCCTTGAACTGAGGTTAAGAGCATGAAACTCCAAAATTGGAGTTACAAGGTTTTCAACATGAAAATAGTGATGTGTATCAAGTTGTCTTTGAGGTGTTTTTGCTTCTCCCTGCAGTTCTGACCTTATTTAGTCATTAGGCTGTACACTCTAGAGAAGAGTATAGATGGTGACAGGCTGTTTACATCGGAAAAGGATGAGAAAGGAAAGGAAACCATGTTGTAAATAAATTAGATCTGTCCACTGATTAAAAATGTAAATCAAATTAACTATATGACATGCTGATTAATTCATTGAATTACAGAATCACATACATTAATATGTGCTTGGAAAAGCCCCGAAATGAAGATATTTAAACTCAAAAACATTAAAGGTGGCATTACAAATCAATAAATTATTTTATTTTCAAATCTTCAGACATTTTTCCAAATGCATGTCTTTTTTTTCACTGAACATAAGCCTATCACTTAGCCTAAAATGTGGCCATAACAGATCATTAAATTATATATGTTAATTTATGTTTATATTTATTTTTTTATGACGTTATTATTTTTTATAATTAATTAATCTAAATTGATGCATTAATTTGACAGCCTTAAAATAAATATAAATAACAAAATAATGGAAACAGATTCACTTTAAAAGGAAAAACACTCTGAAAACATGTTTCCACGAGTTCCAACTGTTGCTGAAGGTCATAATCACCCATTTACTGCCATCATGAAATAATAACAAATCATTATGACTGTAGATAAAGGTCAACCTCCTTGTTGCTCCCACATGTTGACTGACTGTCACCTGCAGCAGGGCTTCCCAACCTGTGGATCACAAAACCCCCAGAGGGTGGGAGGTTTGGGAGGTTATGAGATGATTTACTGGATGGAGAAAATCAAATTTCTTCTCCGCAAATTTCTTATTTTCTGTTCATATGACCTGACTTTCTCAGCCATTGAGCTCCTTTTCAGGAATGTAAAACCCAGTCAGTGTTTCTGGATCAAACAGGAATAATCTTCCTCTAGAGGTCAAGAACAGTCATGGTCACCTGGAACGAAAAAGCAAAGCAGTTTGTCAGTTAGCAAAAGCGCTTCTAGCACCCATCTTGACCATGCAGACTGTATTGCTGAAAATGTGCCAATAGCTTTAAACCAGACAAAGAAAGTGGCCTAAAATGTCAGTGTGCATTCTTCCTTCATCATTTAGCATCATTGATTTCTTTGTCCTCACGATTTGCTCGGCAGCTTCATTGATTATTCAACCTGACAGTGCACAACAGGGTAAAGAGCAGTAACTGTGCAGGATTATCAGAGCTGATGGACAGTAGCTATTTGCAATATTGCTCTCTGGGGTACAATGACCAGTTGCTTTGTATTGACTCTTGGTCACACATTTATTGGGTACTGCATAAGAGCAAGCATGATGGCAATATGTGTACTATTTTGGTATTTTCAGAGCCTCAAATAGATGCCCTGTTATGCTGTAAAACAATACCTTAAATGGCTGATCTTTAAATGAAAAGCCATTTGCCCTGGAGTGATGTGTAACAAATGCATTTCACATGGAGCTAATGCTCTTGCCAGCAGCGTTTCTGAGGCTCTCCTGCTGGCTTTTCAGTCTGTATCAGCATGAACTGGGGTTTACTGGCATTTGAAACATTGCTTGGTTAGATTTATTACCAGCAGCACAGCAGACCTCTTAGCAGCACAGCGAGGATGCCACGATGCCTTCAATGACCCCCAGTGAAAAACATTGACTGGGGGTCGGTGAACACATTTGAACTCTGCTCTACATGAATATGCATGCAGACAATTGGAGAAATATCAGAATAACAAGAAAAGGAATTACCGCATGTTTTCAAGTTATATACATGGTAGGTAAGCTCAGTACAGACAGTCTTGTGTGATCTGTTGGGGGGAAAATGCACATATATTTTATTTTCTTCGACATCCCAACTACTCAACATACACACACACACACACTTGCTCATACAGACTCTGGGGAATTCAGTGTTATCAACTCGATGATGCAGATATGGAATTGCCCTAAAGAAATCAATGCTCGGAGCCCCGGAGTGTGCAGAGAGAGAACAGATTTTCCATATACATTCATTGTATGTGCCAGTTGTTTTCACATACTCCATGGTCATTGCAGCCATGACCAGCCACACAAAATGCTGAAGTAAAAAAAAACCCTACGGTATTGACAGTGCTCATGGCTTTCTGTTCAGCCATCTGTTCCGTGCCCGGTCATGAAAAGCAGCTCAAATCAGCGTTGATTGGTTTTAATCTCCCCTACCTGCTCTGGGAGCTTCAGTTGTTTTTGTGTCAAAATCAATCTGTTCCCCCTCCTGTTAAGTGTTATGGGTGAGGGCTGTTTTAAAAGTTGGTATAAAAAGAGGCTCAGTCCAATGAATGCTTACTATCATTTGAAGCATGCACATAAGATAAAAATCCCAAGCATGTGTTGCATCCTGCGGGCAGATTGTGTCTTTATAATTATTTTATACACTATACACCCAGCATACATTACGCCCATAATGACTTCATACACAAGTGAAATAGCAACCAAAATGGGGACATCGATTGTTAGAAAATCTCATAATTAGAGAACATTTTTATGAGGTATTTTAATAATTACCTTTGAAATAAAGGCAATGATAAGCAGTGCAAACCAAACGCAACAGCATTAGCATTAAAGCTGCATTCAATAAAGCTGAAATGTGGACAACAAACAAACATGTCAAATATGAATGTAATTTCCTGATGGGGTGTACTCGTTAAATGTATACTGGATGTAATTGCATTGATTATACCTGGTCCACATGCTGCTTAGAGGTAATGCAGCATTTTCTGCCCCCTTTGCATCAGCTCCCTTAAGGCGTTTTTTGACCTTTTCCCACAGACAGTGAATGTCACGTATTAACTAACTATTTTAGGTTTATATATGATATTAGATGCCCTTCGTAAAAGGTATACTCAGCACTACACTGGAGCAGAAGGGACACATTTCATTACAAAAAACAAAAATATCTTTTCTCCAGTAAAGTGGAGGGTATTAAGAGCTTAGAAGAGATAAACTATCATCAAGTTAGAGTGTCTCTTTAAACAAACCAAGACATGCTTTTGCTCACTGGCTTCTCAGGCCGTCTTGGATGATGTACACAGAGGGAGAGAGCGGGGCAAAGGCACAGAGACAGATGTTTCCATACACAACGAGCACATCTCTGGAGAGACCAGCCTGCAATGATAAGGTCGCAGGCTCAAGTGCTGCTACAGCCAATATGTCCAAGGACAGCTATGTATGCCTGTCCCTCAACACACACACACACACACACAAACACACACACACGACAGCAGGAGTTGCTCATTTATCAAGAAGAGGAACAAGATATCAAAGGAGCAGTTCCTGAAATTTGAAATTGATCATGATAAGCTGTAATGAAAGTTATATAGTTGCACGTTCAATATTGATTTCCTCTCCTGTGACATAGCATCCAGAGCCATCTCTAATCATATTTAAGCTTCTCTTTGACAATCATTGATGGTTGTAAGCGGATAAAAAGTGTTTCTATTGCCAGTTTGTTCTGCGGCGCGGCCACAAGGGACCCACTGCTTTTTCCATGTTCGAGCCAGCTCCACTAATCAATTCTCCAATGAGCAGTGGGCTTGTCTTGAAGCAGCCTTCAAGATCCACTGCTTTTCCCTGCATTTCCTTTCCTTTTCTCCTCTTACTCACCATTTTTCTCATATATTTTTTCTTTACTTTTCCTTTACTACCTCTTTATGAAAATATCAGAAAAAACAGATTTGTACCTTGGATCTTTGTCAGGTCAACGCCTTACCTTTGTCTTCATGGTAAATGGTAGAAGGAACAGTTGTGCTATGTATCTGTCCTTGTTTTAATGGATTATGGAAGTTTTTTAATGAAATATTAGCCTGGAAAACTGCAGCTCAAAAACACTATTTCTAAGGAACATGAAGGCAATTAAATGCACTTTTAAAGATTATCAAAAAAGAAGTTGCAAAAGTCGTATCCAGCTAATGTGGATGTGTGCACATTACACTTCTATTACTCGACTCTCTTTCTTTTTTCTGAGTAGATTTGAAACAATTTGAAATCCAAATGCCTGCAAATGCAATTGTGGTAAAGGTATGTTCCTGCATTTCTGAATAATTGTAACAAATGGAGCATTCTTTGTTGTAAAGACCACAGGCCAAATCAGAGTGGATTTTTGCTATCTACTATACTCTTTACTTGTAGCCACTGGTTGTTCCTAATCCACTCTACAACTTTGCCACAATAAAAAGGTGGTATACAAAAGGTTGACTCCTGGCACCGACAGGAGGGTGTGCAGCACTCAGTGAACTCCAGCTGTGGGTGGTTTTCATCTGCAGTGCACACCATCACAGCTGAAATGCTCTCAAGCAAGGCACTGAGGCCAAGGTGGCCCCAGTGGCACTGCACTGCAGGCCAGGCTGAGCTCTTTGAACAAATGCATATGTGTGTGAGGCAGTGTGTGTATAAGAGGGATATGTGGAAAGATGAATTTCTATAGCCTTGGATTGGAAGTGGGTAAAAAAGTACTATATATCTTTTACAACTCCCATTTTAGCTTCATTTGATGTTATACTATGGCCTATTTTAGTGGTATGACAAGTACTGGTTGGACATCGATGAATTTGATGGGATCTGTGCTCTGAAAAGCGAAGAGGATTCCTGAAAGTGAAGTTCTGCATTAGACAAAACAAGCAAGTCGACTAAATTGATGACGGTTTCTCATAGATGAAAATGCCTGGACTGCTCTCTGGGTTGCTTGTAGCCTCATCTATAAGCCCACCATTCTTCACAGTCTACATATAAAACACACTAACATTTTTATTCCTCTTTTCTGTCAAGAGGAGACACACACACACACAGATTGGGAGAGAGATTTGAGCCGTTCTTTCTAAAGTAATTGGGACAACTCAAGTGAGAAAAAGTGAGTGAATGGATGTCTATCTCTGTAAAAGTGTCTACTTGTCAAAAAAACACTTCAAAGAAACTCACACTCTGAGGTCTGTATTGATTAATGCATACAGCCGAGCTGCTTCCTCTTTCATTCAGGGTGAATTTAACCATCGGAAAAAAAAACAAGGTTCTGGGATAAGGAAAGTCTAGGAACCAAATAGCTGTATTAGAATATGATTGAAAGATTTATATTATTCCATATTATTGAGGAAGTCAATTACCCACCGCGTCACACCTCAAACCTCTTTGAAATAGTATCTATTTTATCTCTGGGTCGAAATACAGATGGTGCTCTAACTTTCAGCATCAAGAGAAAATATTCAAAAGCATTTGGGGAAAATGAGGCTGTCAAAAGGTCCCTTCTTGCACACAACTGATGCAAGCTGCAGAGATAATGAACATATGGTGCCAGCTTGCATGTAGTCAAAAACCTTTTGCCATTCAAATCAGCCTCATTTGTTTATACGGTGGTCTTTTCTTGACCAAGCAGATCTACCCAAGAGAAGAGAAGCCATTTGATTGAATAGAGTGAAATCATGACCTTCAGAGTGGTTCAAGGGAAGTTCAAGGCAAGGGAGAAAACATCTACATTCTGAGCAGAAAAAGCCCTTTCATCATCAAGGGAAAGGGAGCAGAGATCACGTCTTCTTACAAACATTTAACCCGTACTGACAGAAAACTGGGCTGCAAGGAGAACACCAGTGTTGTTCATAGGTATAGCGTGTGATCAAGGCTTTTCCCCTTCAGGAAACTCATGCATGCGTGCATTTGATGTCAACCAGAATCTCCTGTACACTGTGATCTACTGAAGGTTGGAGAGACAGACTTGCTTACAGAAGAAAACTGGTTTCATCACCGGTGTAACCCCAGGAAATCCCTTTTACTGTCTGCAATTATGGATGCTGCTTTGATTCAACTTTGTGCTTTTGTTCAGCCCAGACTTGTGTGCACCCTGTATTTTTTATGTTTTCATTTGGCAAAAAGAAAAGTTTATTGTCTAATGTGATCATTTCATTTCATTATCATTTATTTCATTAATTTTAGTGTGCAAAAATAATGCGAAGGGGGAAAAATGTAGTCATATATAGAGCCAAATATTTTACACTTTCTATAAACAAAAACAAACAGGAACAAGACATGCTTTCCCCTGCCACTCAACTTCAAATTAGTAAACTATTCCATTTGATTGCATTCAATTAAATTCACTTTACTTCAATTCCAGTGTCGAAATCAGTTTGCAGTAGAAGGTTTTGATGGTGTTGGTCATAGATAAACAACATGTCCACTAGGGCTGTCACAATATCAAATCTTCACTATATGATTGTCGTGGCCAAGAGAATTCATGATATTTTTGTGATATTTATAGGGGGAAAAATGGTCAAATGCATCTTTAACTTTGTTTATTGCTCACTTTTTGGCAAATGATTTACGCTCAAAATACAAGTGCAGGGAGATGGAGAGAGTCTGTATCTGTAACCAAAAATGTACAAAAGCCTTAAAAAAGAACAATTATACTTATACACCCAGTCAGATAGTGGAAAGACAGAAACACGATATTATCATATGTGTATTATTAACATGATATCAACATTTCCTTTTCAAACGTCCACCTGCTGTTTCTCTCCTCTCGACAGTGTTGTTGTTTGGTTGAAATGTTGCTGTCATGAAAAGTAATTATGGAGCTGTGGTTCTTTCTCTGTGATGGATTTGGCCTTGTTTGGCTCTTGTTAGATGAATCTGAACAACATCTCTCCTTTTCCATTATCGCAACACACAACTTTTGAGTGTTTGCCTTTCAGCTGGCTAAACTTTTCAGCTAACTAATCTGCGCTGTAATTGCAACATGTAATTATAGCACACGTGCCATCATGCAACACATTTTGAGAAGCAATCTAAGACAAATGGGATTAGTGTGCATGTGTGTGTGATGGAAAATAAGACAATAATGAGAAGATACAATATAAAGGAGATGAGGCAGACGTACAAGATGAATTATCTCCATGCACAGCTTCAAGAATATAAAACGCACACACAACATTAACAGTAATACCCCTCCTTCTCTGCACCAGGAAACAATGGGAGAGCCAGGTATGAACGCTCTAAATTTTATTCATGATGTTCCTTGAAATTGCCTGGGAATAAATCACTGCCTCACAGAACTCCTTCTCCTCTGGCCTCTGTCCTCCGCGCCAGAAAGCAACAGGGAAATCTCGCTTCCCTTGGAGGTGGAATTACCAGACACGGACTCAGAAGTACAGTTCCTTGGGCGCATTAGCAGGTTGACGCGGGTGTCAAGGGGGGTCTGGCTGACTGGGCTTGAGCCCCCTCCTCACTTGGATCCAATTACCCAAGGATGGGTAATTGGATGGAGAATCAGGGGTTATTTAATAATAGAGCCTGAGCGATAAATACAGAAAGGCTGACAGACGTGGATGCAGAGAGACAAAGACATGAACAGACAGGTGTACGTTTTTCTGAAGTGGTGAACCGTAGAGAGATCATAAAAGATAATCAGATGTGTGTCAATCTGTCACTTGTGATCTATTTGACATTTAAAAAAAAAACCTATTTACCTCTCTCACGGCAGCTCCCAGCCCCTCTCTCTCCTCTGTGCACCGAGTCCTTTTTTATATGTCAGTCACATCCAGGGGTCGAGTCTGCGAGAGTCTAATGGCACGAGGCATAAGTCTTTAAAATCTGGGAACACCCAGGGGGAAAGGGAAAGCCCTGGTGAGAAGGAAGGACAGACGCAGAGGAAGCGAGCACATCTGTATGCTCACGGGTTCCTCTTTCTCACATACATTGGAATTTTTATTTTAGCTCTCACAGTTCAAATGGCATCCTTTATCCAGCCCTCACTTCACAGAATTGTGTCAATATTGGCGGCTTTCCTCTGCTTTGCTGCTTATCTATTCCATACGGATATCCCCGGAGATTCAAATAGTCTCCCCTAATGAGCACAAAGCCAGGAACAGTGTGCCAGCCCGAGGCGCCCCGTAGGCCGGCTGCGCCTCAGGTCAGAAACAAAAAGAAAACACCGGGGCCCGGTGCAGCCTTGAGAAGACTGTGGCACCGGCCGAGCGCAACGCGGCAGCCGACAGCGCATCAGCCTGCTGAGTCGCTGAATAATATATCTGAGATCTAAGATGCAGGCAAACAAAATTTACACACTTGTAATAATTTGCTGGGAATGTTAAGTCAGCTGCGATGTCTTCTGGGATGTGCGGAGAATCGGGCTTGGAGCCTTATCATTCTGAGGCGGGGGGGTTGTCATCTTGTTTGGGTTGCATGTAGCATGTGTTGGTGCATGACAGGAATTCGATTTTTTTGTCACTATTTACATTCAGCTCTCCAGCATTCATGGCTCTGCAAGGTGGAAACTGCTGACTGGCATAAACCGTACAAACCGAGGACTGGGAATAGCCGAGCTTTGATATAAGTCACGAACTCAACTCAACTTCCCACAAATCATTGGCAGTGGCAGCAGCAGCAGGGCTCAATCTCACCCCGAGCAGTCTCGCCCCGTCAATCAATCCGGATGAAGCCTGGAGACGGCCGTGGCACCGAATCACCTCCTTTGCCTTGAACAGCGACTTCAGG